>JAJMAW010000130.1:0-35631 GCA_030565085.1 Sugiyamaella pinicola
GGCAGAGCCCAGCCGCCGGAGGCAGACTCCCCTTCCCCAAGTGAGAGAGCTCTAGGCACGGCGGCCCTCTGCCTCCGGCGGCTGGGCTCTGCCCAGACCCGTAGCTCGAGCTTCGCTCGAGGGCCTGGTGTTTGGCAGGGCTGATTGATCTGCTTTATACCCCTGAGCACGAAGCACTCGAGCGAAGCTCGAGCTACGGGTCTGGGCAGAGCCCAGCCGCCGGAGGCAGACTCCCCATCCCCAGGTGAGAGAGCTAGGGGCACCGCGACCCTCGAGCGAAGCTCGAGCAACGGGTCTGGGCGGAGCCCAGCCGCCGGAGGCAGAGCCAGGGACGGATGTTGCAGCCGCAGGGTCCACGGGCCCTGCATGCCTGCCTGGCCAGAGCGTGTTTAGTGGTTGGCGCTGGGAAGGGCGGGCGATTTTACAAGTAAATGGGACACAGTGACGGAGGGTTGATGAAGCATGGTGAGAAGCGAGATACGGGTCTGGACAGAGAAAAGCAGAGCCAGTCGTCAGAGACGAAACTGGGATCAGGGAGGCAGTCAGGGGGTTAATGCGGCGTTCGCGGCGTGGTAAGAGGTTTTGGCAGTGATGTATTGCATTATCGGGGTAAGAGAAGGTTCAAGTGTGTTTTTAAAGATATTTTTGTTAGCAAAGGTATGAATATTATGGAATTTTTAATACAGAAAGCATAGTGTGAGAATACGATTGAGTTTTTATTTTCCCGAGATTCGAAGCAGAAGGTTGTTTTGACCCCCCCTAAGCAACTTTTTTTTATGATTATAAAGAGGACCACGCTACGCCGCATTCTCCACGGCGCGTTTTTGTGCCTGAAAGCGCGGGGGCAGGCAGCTGCTCGTTATCAGCGGCGATCACATCCCAACGGTTATCTATTTCAACCTGCTGTCGAACAAGACGACGACGACGACGACGGCCACAACCATCACACGGATAGAGACAGAACGACGAGGGTGACGGCGGCAACAAGACATAGCGAAATGCAGGTTCTGGAATGGGCTTTTGGCCACAGACTGACTCCACAGGAGCGAATGCGAAAGGTAAGGCCATGAGATCCCAGCATCTCGAGCGAAGCTCGAGCAACGGGTCTGGGCGGAGCCCAGCCGCCGGAGGCAGACCCCCTTCCCCATGCGAGAGCACTTCACCCTCGAGCGAAGCTCGAACAACGGGTCTGGGCAGAGCCCAGCCGCCGGAGGCAGCAGGGGGAGTAGAACGGTATTAACTGGTAATCAACAGCATCAACGGGCGCTTGAGCGAACACAACGAGAGTTGGATAGAGAACGACAGAAGTTGGAACAACAGGAGAAGAAGTTGATCCAAGATATCAAGAAGTCTGCTAAGCAGGGACAGATGGGTGCTGTGAATGTCATGGCGAAGGACCTGGTGCGAACAAGACGGTATATCCAGAAGTTCTATCAAATGAAAACACAACTACAGGCAGTCTCGCTACGAATGCAGACGGTTCGAAGTAACCAGCAGATGATGCAATCAATGAAAGGAGCCACTCAGCTTCTAGGGTCTATGAACCGGCAAATGAATCTACCTGGCCTACAACGCATTGCCATGGAGTTCGAGAAGGAGAACGATATCATGGACCAACGACAAGAAATGATGGACGATGCCATTGACGATTCAATGGAAAACGACGAGGAAGAGAGCGAGGAAATCGTCAACCAGGTCTTAGATGAGATAGGCGTGGATCTAAACCAGTCTCTCCAAGAAGCGCCGTCAGGCATTGGCTCTGCAGCAGGAGTCCAAGAAGCCCGAGTGGCCCAAGCGGTCGGGGGCGGTGCCGGAGGCTCCACCGAAGACGACGACCTCCAAGCACGACTCGACAGTCTTCGAAGGTAATACATACATTGCTCACCGCCTCCGCTCTGCCTCCGGCGGCTGGGCTCCGCCCAGACCCGTGGCTCCGCTTCGCGGAGGACGAAGGGCCTCTGGCAGTGATGGCACAGCTTGTATGTACACTTAATATACTGCTGGACACCCGCATCGCCTCCGGCGGCTGGGCTCTGCCCAGACCCGTAGCTCCGCTTCGCGGAGGACGAAGGGCCTCCGGCGCTGAGGGCCCAACTTCTACATACACTCGCCTCTGGCAGCTGGGCTCTGCCCAGACCCGTAGCTCCGCTTCGCGGAGGACGAAGGGCCTCCGGCGCTGAAGGCCCAACTTCTATACCTGGACATCGCTTCAGGCGCCGACCGCACGCTCCCCACAACGAGCGAAGCGAGCTACGGGTCTGGGCGGAGCCCAGCCGCCGGAGGCGATGCCGGGGGCAGTTGATGGCGGCAGGCAAAAGTGTATGTTGTGTCTATAATTTGACGTAACCGTTGTCGGTGAGGTACTTCGCGATCTGCTCCACGGCCTGTTCAACGGTGAGCTTGTCGCTGTGGATGTGGATTTCGGGCTTTTCGGGTGCCTCGTAGGGGGCAGAGATGCCAGTGAATTCGGGAATTTCGCCGGCACGAGCCTTTTTGTAGAGACCCTTGGGATCGCGCTGCTCGGCAACCTCAATGGGCACGTCGACGTAGACCTCGACAAAAGGCAGCTTGCCATCCTCGTGCAATTTCCTAGCGGAGTCGCGGTCCGCTCTATAGGGAGAGATGAACGAAGTGATGGCGATAGCGGTCGAGTCTGCAAACAGCTTGGCGACCTCGGAAATTCGTCGAATGTTCTCATTGCGGTCTTTCTCGGAGAATCCCAAATCCTTATTCAGGCCGAACCGCACATTGTCTCCGTCTAATCTATAAGCAACAACCTTGTTCTGAAGAAGATACTGTTCCAAAGCAGTAGCAATGGTGCTGGCATTGTTAGTGGCTTGCAGTCAGGGGCTCTGTCTCCGGCGGCTGGGCTCCGCCCAGACCCGTAGCTCCGCTTCGCGGAGGGCTTGGAGTACTGTGCTGGATACACACAATGACACGATCCAAGCCCTCCGCGAAGCGGAGCTACGGGTCTGGGCGGAGCCCAGCCGCCAGAGGCATGGCCGAGGGACACAACACCGTACCTCTTTCCGGAAGCAGACAGTCCTGTGAACCAAAGAGTGAGCCCTTTTTGTCCGGTGAGTTCGACTCGTTCGTCGTGCGTGAGGCCTGCGTGCCAGGTAATATTGGTAGCCATTGTGATGAAGATTCGGTAGGTTATAAAGATTATATTTTATTTACATGATGCCAGACTGAACTGTGATTGAGTCAGTGCGATCTGGGTGGGTTAGGAACTTGAAAAATTACCCCGTCGATCAGATCGCCCGGCTCGGGCCCCGGTATGCAGGTGAGTGGTTTGGACCCTGTCTGGCTGGCTGATACGTGAACGTCGTGGTTTAAGCTTCGGACTCGCGTTCTGCCTGGGCAGAGTTTCGTTCACTTTCATATCCTTTTTGAACTGATTCAATGTACTGTGTGAATCGCTCAGCAGGGGTAGTTTTGCTCCATACTGAGGCGATGGTGCGGATTTTATTCACGTCAATGGACTGAGCAAGGGCAGTCAATTCCTTGCTTGATCCAATTTGCCCTTCTGACAGCTTCTCTAGAGATTCGGCTCCCAATGTAAGATCAACTATAAATGGAAATCGAGCAGAGTTGCCCAATTCCTTGTTGTTGCCCTGTTCAATAAGAGGCTCGGCTGCGAGGTTGTTAATCTCTTCCTTCAATTGCTGGAGTTGTTGAAGCAGTCTCGTTTCAAGAACCTTCTGGGTCTTTATGTCTTCAATTGATTGGGCCTTTTGCAGTAAGTTCGTGAGGCCACTAGTAAGCAATAATGAGCTATCAATTCCACTCTTAGGCTCAGTGTCGGTCTTCTTACCAGACACCACTGTTGAATACGCCTTGTAAACCCGATGGGTATAGATAGACGGCTTAGGAGCAAGTCCGGCACGGATCACTCGTAGACGCAATAGCTCCTTGTGGACTACGTCCGAAACAAATGTACTAATTACCACTTTGCCATTTTTACTTTTCTTGGTAAACACTTTGTGTGTCGCTACTGTGCGGAATGCATCTTCTAACCGACCAACCACTGCTGCTGCTCTAAGAAACTGAGCAAGATGCAGAGGTCGAAGACTATCACGAGAGTACTTGCCATAGTTCTGCAACGTGGTCTTGGATTGCTCGTATTCCTCTACATTGGAGACTGCTGCTAATAACCGGAAAAGGTCGCCCTTTCCAGGTTTACCTTTGTAATCCAATGGCTTTAATTGCTCTCCATTAACGGTAATGGGATTTTTTCTGGACATCAGCTCCTTCGCACGTCTGGGCCTGAAGACGAGATTACGATTAGTGGTGTTTAAAGTGTCTCTTAAAAATCGTGTAGATAGATCTGAATAGATCTCTGAAAACGTGGGAGTGCCAGTAGCAGCAGTAGTGCTATACAACCTGCACAAACTACTCAGTCCCTTGGCATGGGTCAATACAGTTGACCGGATGATGCTCTTCATGTTTCCTCGTCTAAAAAGCTGCTTGTCTCTCTGAATCGGTCAGTCGGATCACTTCGACTTTTAGTGGTGAGAGTTGAGAATTTGACGTGAAGTGAAATTTCCACACTTAACAAATTTCGCTTCCTTACCCTGACCCCTAACCCTAATCTGTGTATTAATCGAAATAGGGAAGTCAGGGGTCAATAGATAAGATAAGACAAACAAACCCAGAATATTATATCTAGATAGATTTAATATATATACCGTTTGATTAGCGGCACTGTCGGTCCAGAGATCTGCGGAAAGTGGAAAAAGTATTGTGGATAGGCAGACGAGATTATAGTAACACGTAGGGATGTACTTTGTACGCAAATCCTTTTTTTTTATAACTATATAGGTACTATATACACTATATACACAACATTCCGTCAATAGAGAGAACTAAATTAACAACGGAGATAGAGTATGTGGTCCACGCTATCTCGCGAAACGAGATCAACGGGTCTGGGCAGAGCCCAGCCGCCTGAGGCAGGGTGGAGACAAAGCGGAGGAACGAGTCGGAGGGATATGCAGGCACGATGCAGGGTCCAACGAGGTGAGATTGGTAAACGCAGGGCTAAGGCAATGATAAAATCTAGTCTAGGACACAGCTACTTTTACTGCTCAAAATCAAACCTTATAATATTAATATTAATGGTATCTGAATCTGACGTATGTCTCATCTCAGTGACAGCAACAAAAAGTCGCACTTATATAGTATGTTCTATTTTATCATTATCTTCTCTACCTTATCAAAGTTGCTGAAGTTTTTTTTTTCCGCTCCTTACACTCTTCTCAGAATAAATGGGTTTATTGCCACACTCTTTGCATTAAAACCAATAACAACTTGAGGAAAAAAAGCCAGAAAACATTCTAGACCATTGCTGCCATGTCCAGAGGGGCCTACAACCAAGCACCGCGTCATGGAATATATTCAGGGGTCAGAGTGGATCCCATGATCCCCAACAAATCCACACGGTTTTCGGTCGCCGTTTGCTATGTCACATCAGCTATATTTTCTGGAATATTTCTGGTAGGTTTAATGTGGATAGCATTATTCTATCATTTAGTGGATAAAATCAAAAAAGGCAGACGGGCATCTCCTAGCAGCAGTAGCAATAATGCGTCGACTACTCCTTTTGACGAGAACTCTCCAGGCGATAAATCCTTCATGGACTCACTAATGTCATTGGGGGGTGAAAAGAAGCTAATCTTCGATTTGAAGCACTACCTGAACCTGTCTGGCTTTGACCTGATAGAATACAAAATATACACCCGTGATGGCTTTGAATTGATTCTCCATCGTATTCATGAACGAAATGAATCAGAACAACACATATCAAAGAGATATCCAGTGCTTATGATTCATGGCCTCATGCAGTCTGCTGCTGCTTACTGTACAAGTGGAGATTATAGTCTGGCTCTATGTTTAGTTCGAGACGGATACGATGTGTGGTTGGGCAATAATCGTGGTGGATTTCATCCGAAACACACTATTTATTCTCCCCTCAACCCTGAAATGTGGAGATGGGGTATTAAGGAAATGGGTACCATAGATGTACCATGTATGATAGATTTTATTCTTTCCAAGCGAGAGAAGAGCGTGCATATTCCCGGGGGTCCAAGCGGCCTTAATGGCCCAGGTGGTCCAACAGGTCCTATTGGTTTCAGTGGAGCGTCTGGCGCGGTGTCTGCTCCTGCTCTACCAAATTATAGACCCTCTTCGACCACTATTCCCAATTCTAGGTCAGTGCCAGTCTCGCGGTCTATGACGCCACAGATTGCTGGGTCTCAAAAAATAGCCGTTGTAGCACACTCACAAGGCACTACACAAATATTTTATGCCTTGGCGAAAGACCTGATGCCCGAGCTAGCTGACAAAGTATCGTCGTTCTCGGCCCTGTCTCCAGCAATCTTTGCCGGCCCATTGCTCGACCGATGGTTCCTCAAACTCGTTCGGCCAATGAAAATCTCATCATACCGTCTTTTCTTTGGACATCATGCGTTTGTCGGAGTGATGTGTGCCTTCCATTCAATAATGCCCGAATCGTTATATACCTATTTTGGCTATATCATGTTCAATTATCTACTGGGATGGGATGATGCACTTTGGAATGTGGCCTATAGAAGCCGCCAGTTCATATTCTCTCCAGTATATGTCAGTGCAGATTTAATGTACTGGTGGCTGGGTAAGAACGGTTTTGCCTGTGAAGGTTGTATTTTCGACCAGAGTTCGCCCCAGTGGTTTGACGGAGATAGGCTTCCGCCTTTGCAACTATTCGTCCCTGGTCGTGACGACTTAGTCAACCCATTTCATTTTGTTAATCGGTTGAGAACATATGAATCGCCTCGACGCCTCGAAGTAGTGGACTTGCCCCATTACTCGCATCTCGACGTCCTCTGGGCCACTGACGTCTCAACCGCAGTGGCCAAACCACTGAGCAGATTCATCTGGTCCTGCGTAGAAGACAAACATCTCTGGAATGGCCCTCCTCCTATTGACACCACGGCGCCTAATGTATATTAGCACCGCTCAGAACCGTTGCTCGCTTCGCTCGTTAGCTCGTTATTTATTATTATTATTTATTTATAGAAT
This sequence comes from Sugiyamaella pinicola, assembly GCA_030565085.1. Lineage (NCBI taxonomy): Eukaryota > Fungi > Ascomycota > Dipodascomycetes > Dipodascales > Trichomonascaceae > Sugiyamaella > Sugiyamaella pinicola. The sequence continues at coordinate 7,063 of JAJMAW010000130.1, forward strand.
GTATGGATAGTGAACCGTAAAGCCTATTAGCTACGCTCTATCGTCTTTGCCAAACCTAAACAACTATTGTTTATCTGGATCTGATGCGTTCTACATTATTGGATCTACTGCCACGAATAACCTGTACGTCCATATACTGTGTGCTTTGCTGTGAGACATAGGGATTCATCTATCTGCTGGAAAGGGCAGTAGAAAGAGTGCCATTATAATGAATGGTATGGCCACGGTCGGTGGCCGTTGTGGGTGTTTTTATGTATAAGTCCTACTTGGGGCATCGAATCAATTAAATCCCACATCGATTGCAAAAAATGAGATTGCACAGAATGTCGGTAGCATAGGAATGAATTAACGTTGAGTGGGTCTGTGGCCGAAAAGAGTGTACGTGCTCTGCTGCTGTAGCTGCTGTTCTACTGATAGGAAAAAGTGTCATTACTACACTATTACTACTCTTAGGGCGGGCTAACTAGTCATATATTAAACGCGCATTAAATAAACTCTATTTCACAGCGATTACAATCCAACATAGAGTAATAATAGTAGTCTGCCGTACCGTCGTCCACAACGGTGTAGTCGGGATGCTGATGATGATCTGTTTACTCGAATTCCGATTAGATCGATTGTTATACATTCCAATATGTGCAGATGGGGAACTCTGACATACATGGTGAAGATGAAGACGAATTAGGCAACATCATTTTACTGAAGACCCTACGCGGCTGCTGCTATAAATATATCGTGCTCTGAGGCCGGGTTCTGCCCGCACCCATTGTGCTCTCGCTTCACGAGTGACTAGTCCTCGAGCGAAGCTCGAGCTACGGGTCTGGGCAGAGCCCAGCCGCCGAAGGCCAAGAGCCAGATCCAGCGCCATGGCCAGAGCGTGTTGATTGCAGGGTCGTCGCATGCGCTTGAAAAATGTCTGTTTACAGAAAGTTATTATTAAGGAGTGTCATGTAGGTAGACAGGTATGTGCGTACGCGAGCGGTATGTCTTCATACCTGCCTCTTCCTACTTGACTTTGTCCAGCGTGTACGGTCGACCAAGCTCTGACAGCACATTTCTTCCAGCATGCTTACCTACCAGCCTACCATTCTCTCCTTAACAACAGCGTATAACCATTCCACGTAAGGGCGACTGTACAATTGACCTCTTGAATTGGCTACTCTACGAGCTACCGTCACACCACCGTCACGAAACACTCTGAGCGCTTCCAATCTACCATCGCTACCGCCAATTCCATGACCACAACCACGACCACTCTACTAGATCAGGAAATACCATAACTATAAACATAATTAAACTGCCCACTTAGCACGCCATTAAACTACCTAGAAAACAGAGCCAGTCCGCTACCAACTCAATTCACATTAGACTTTATGTTACCCCTCTACTCGCTTCAGCATAGCATCATCACTTACGCGTTGTTCAAATTTGTTTTGTCAATTATTATTAAAAAGAATGTTTTTTTATATGTTCGCATACATGCATATATTCATAAATCTATAGAAAAAGATAGTTTGAGACATCGTCGCGTAATTAGACGCGCGCGCGTCTCGCTCGTCTCGAGACAGAAAAAAATAAATATCAATCAAGAAAAAAAGTAACGGTAAATACTTCGAAACATAAAAACATAACAAACATAAGCAGGGTGATATATTTGACGTGCTTACGCACCTACAGCTGCCTTTCAATATAGGGGCACAGATACAAAGAGAGACGAAGAGACGAAGAGACGTGATTTTTATGTTTCATACCAACAACATCATCGAGTTCTATATTTTTTTGTCGTTTTACTTTCATTAATCTCCAACGTCAAAATACCAATTGTCAATACTGCCACTACTGCACTCTCATTATATTCATCATGTCATCATCCAATGTTCTTCCTCGCATTCAGACCAAGTTTGATCATTCATCTGTCCAAGCCAGAACGTCAATTAAAATGTTGCTGATTGACGAAGACGAACACGATCAGCCGAGAGCAGCACTTCCCTCGCCTCCTCCTAGTACCACTACGATTCCCGTCATTACTCCGGCTACTACTCCATTCTCGCCATCTGAGCAAGAACAGGAAAAGCTTAAATCTCAATTGGACTCAATGAAGTCAGAGTTGGAAGCGGACCGTGCACGCGAAGAACATTTGCAAGACCGCGACAGCTCAAACTCACCCCCAGACCAAGACAGCAGCAGTAATTACGCGTTCATTTCTCACTCTCCTTCTACATTCCCTTATAAACAGCCATCCATTGACAATGCTCAGCTTGCCCGTAGAAAGCGCCGGAGAACGTCTGCTTCTGAACTGTCTGTTCTCGAGACCAAATTCAAGACTTGTCCCAAACCGTCCAAATGGGTCCGAGAACAAATTGCCCAACAAGTCGGAATGACAGAAAAGGCCGTTCAAATTTGGTTTCAAAACAAACGACAATCGTGTCGTAAGAGCCAGCTTAAAATGGAAACTCAAATGGAAAGCATGCTAGAGATTCCGTTCTTAAGTGACAATTCTAAAAACAGATCTGGCTCCTCTACCCCAGTCAGTCCTCAGGACAGACCCTTGTCATTGGCACAGCCATCAAAAGCCACTTCCACTACAAACAAGCTCCCACCAATGTACCCCCAAGCTCCGGCCACTCCAATCGCATCTCCTCCAACTAGAGCATCTTCATTCACCATTTATAACGACAGTGACGCCAAAACCTCCGCAGTCACCACTACGAAAGTAACCCCGGCCCAGGCTCCACAATTGCTAAGACTCTCAATGTCATGTGATGGCAAAGCTGAACTGGTAGTCACTAAAGGGCCTGATACCACCATTGCCACACCCCCAGCCTCTATTCCCAGAACCGCTCTCTCCGTCACCTCGCAAAACGCCTTAAATCGTACTCCACAACCCTCTAACACCCGCAAACCACACAAGGCCCTCTCGATTACGACAACCGCTACCGTCGCCATCCCTCGCTCTCCCGCCAAAGACTACCGTGAAGCAGAATGCATCACCAACCTCCTCTCTCTCCGATCGGGTATCTGGAACTAAAACAATCGTCTTTAATACCCCATTTTCCTTGTACTATATTTAACTTGCCTTAATTAATTTATCGTTTCTACGTCCTCACGGTCTGCCTCCGGCGGCTCCAGACCCGTAGCTCGAGCTTCGCTTGAGGGCTAGGACCGTTGAACCTCAGCAACGAGTGGTGAGGCTGTGCAGCAGATTCGCCAGTTATCTTTTACCTCTGAGACTGATTACCACATGCTACAATATGAATGATTATCCGGTTGCTCGAGGAGGAGAAGCAGCTTTCTTACGAGACTGCGCAGAAGCTTGCCGTGATATACTGTAAGGCATTTGACAGCGATCCGTGCCATAGGTATTTATATAACCACGAGTACAGCGGTTTGACAAACGATCGGTATCCTGATGAAGTTGGTAGAGAGGGTTACTGGAACTGCTTGGTGGAATACAAGACCCTACAACTGCATTTGCAACTTAGGGGACGCAGGAACTTTGTCTGGGCAGCATATACTGATGATGACCTCGATCGTCCCATAGGATTCATTCTCTACGAGTTGCCCAAGATATACAAATTGAAACGCACCAACGCACCTAATGCCATCTCCCACTGTCTTTCAACATCGACACTCAAACTACGTTACCTCTCTAGGATTATCCGTATGTTTGTTCGACGGAAACGGGTTTACAACTCCAAAAAAATGTATCAGTATATGAGTAAAACCATTCAGGCAATGCAGCGTCTGCCGTCAGCACCGTATCATGTCGAATTATGTCTCCTGGCAGTGGAGCCGGAGTTCCAGAAACAAGGCATAGGCTCCGACCTGGTGTCCACCTCATTAGGCGTTCTCGCGCAGAAAATCCATGCCCGCTCACCATCTACTCCATTCCACTGCTTCCTCACTGCCTCTCAAGCGGCCCAGAAGTGCTACGCTGCGAACCACTTTGAGACAATAGGAACTCTCGAATTTGCTTCCGACTGTGCGTTGTATTTCATGGACTATCGTCCGTAGTAATTATTATTAACTTGGGGAATGCCTCCGGCGGCTGGGCTCCGCCCAGACCCGTATCTCGCTTCGCTCGTTGCTAGTACCGTATGCCTCCGATTAATACTTGAAGCGGAGCAACGGGTCTGGGTAGAGGCCAGCCGCCGCCGGAGGCGGGCCTTGTCAACCATGTATGCGGAAGAGTGTATTATTATTTACAGGTTGGGGCAAGCGATTAGGCAACAGCCGTCTCAAGAACCTCGATGGGTTTGGGGCTAATGGCTTTGATGGGTCCGGCAGGTTGATATTCTTGGGCAAGATACATTAGCGCCTTGGATTCAATAATCAATCGCTGTGGCTTGATAATGTCTTGTACAGTGACTCCCTCTTTGGAAATGATTTCTACCCTTCGGTACTTTGTTGTGGCATCGTTGAGATTGTATCTGAAGCTGTCGACTATAAAAGTGACAGATTTACCGGTGAATCCATGCTCATTCATAAACAGTTTGCCAGCATTTTCGTGACTGCTGACAAAATCTGCCGCTTCATCTACAATAAGCAGATGGCCCTGCTGATATTGATAACTCAGCGCTGTGCGTATAGCCTTGGCATATAACTGGTTTGGCAATTCGGTGCTGTAATCATGGCCTGGAGCCCGGCCAAATGCACGGCCACCATCATGTCTAATAGGACTTCCTCTATCACCTTGACGGGCCTTACCACTTCCCTTTTGTGGTAAAAGCTTCTTTTTACTGTATCCCATATCTCCTCTACCAAGGATCTCGCGGGACCCCACCCGGGCGGCATCTCGTTCATAAACCGCAGCCTGCCATAACAGATCTCTTCTAATTGGCAATCCAAGCAGATCGCTGCTGATAGGCTGGAATCGCAGTGGTTCTAACGATGGGAATGCTCTGTAAGTAGCCAAAACATAGTTGGCAGGAGTGGCTTTTCGAGTCGCAAGACTAAGAAATCTCTTGCCACAAACACTTCCAGCTGGCGCACTAACCGATCTTAGCAACTGCTGTCCCCACGTCACTGATGCCATATTTATTCACGTATAAAGAAGTTTCCACCTGGTCACTTGTAATATGATGAACATCTGAATTTATCGACCTCTTGACATCATGAATTTTTCACGCATCACGTGATACATACCCCAACCCACTTTGCACTGTCAGGGGTCCAGGGGTCAGCCTCCGGCGACTCGGCCCCGCCCAGACCCGTATTCGAGCTTCGCTCAAGAGATTGCTAATTAAAATAATGCTACGGTATGGAGTCAGCGCAGACAGAGACGTGATCCCTCCAGTGGAACTCGGCCTAGAGACGGTTTGAGATGGGAAAGTTGTCGGCGAGGATTGAGTTGAGCCAGACGGCGGCCTGCTGGATCATCTCTGGAGTACAAGCATGTCCTATGCCTGGCTGGATATATAGCTTGAGGTCTGGGGGATGCCGCTGGTCTTGAGAGAGACGAGAGGTGAGCCATTTCTCAGTGTACGCTGCTGGGACAAGAGGGTCGTCTCGGCCACAGAGCATAAACACTTTGATCTGGGTGCGGAAATGTCTTTCAAGTTCGTAGTCCTGACGTGAGATGAGGCTGTAAAGACTGCGAGGGAAAATGGTGTCGAGAATTTTGCTGTGTTTGCTGGAACTAGCAAGCTGATTATAGACATTATCGGCTACAGTGGTCTGCCAGTGCGGCGAGAGGTCAATTGGCGGAGTGTCATGAATTACCTGGAAGTAAATTCGCTGTAGCAGTAAAAGAGATAAGTTGGGACTACCGATAATGGGCATGATGGCATATACCTTTTCAGGGCCAAGTAGATGAGCCACTCTCCAGGTGATGTGTCCTCCCAAAGAGACACCGCTTATGATGTTTCGAATTGGAGCCCTCACCTTGACCGGAAGAAACGCGGGCAAATAGCCAATAATGAGAGAAACGTCCTGAGCAGACCCATCAATGCCTGAGCACATATCATGCGCATGGAACACGTTGTTCAATTCGTCCGGATTCTCGGCTCCAGACCAGTCTTGATTAGCAAGTGGTTTAACGGTCCTTTGGCCATGATTTCTGTTATCAAACGTAACTGCAATCAAAGGTGTTTTCTTTTCACCACCGTCTTCTTTATAATAGGCATCGAGCCACTTATTGGCCAATCCTTCGGAAAACGCATAGTCTCCCAGTCTCGGATGGAGAATGTAAATAGCATTCAATCTGTCGAGAACAGACCCTTTCTTCAGCTTCTCTAGTCCATATACATAAACAGTAATTCCACCAATGGCGAATACCACCGCACTTCTTTCTTCAGAATCGTTCGCCATATTAGATTGAGACCTACCTCGTCTGTGCCGGTGCCGAGTTACCGTGGGGGACTTTAAATCGACCATTGCACCGCAGTATATGGGGCTGTTGCTTACGCCAGAAACAGGGGGATCTGCCTCCGGCGGCTGGGCTCTGCACAGACCCGTTGCTCCGCTTCGCGGAGGATTTATGGACCCAGGGAATGCTGTGTTTCTATACATCTTTCGGGACTCTTAATGGCTCTTGGAGACTGTCCTGAACCCTGCAGTCAAGGTTAAGGTATCAATTGCCCCTGAGCTGCTAGTTGAGGGAGAGATTCAACGATATTCTCATCTGATCAGACATACTAAAGCAGGGTCAGTACTAGCCTGTAACCTGAGCAGGCTATTTGTTCTTTATTTACTGTACTTGACTTATGTCACCGCTCCTTGCATAATGACCCCCTGAATCGAGTGTGCATTTCATTCATACATACTCCGTGCTGAAAATAGCTTGTTGACAAGCTATATAGCTGCTATCTTTTTGATATCTCCATCCGGCTCGTTGCCTTCTCTCGCTTATCTTCCGTTTAATAAATATATCGGTGTTTACTTGACCATGCTAGCGATCTGCATCATGTGACGATCCAAGGAAACAGACCCTGCATGTAATCAGTGCGGCTGGCGTACACACACGGCGACCAAAATAAAGATTATGGGGCCCCTGAGCTCGGACTGCGCGGTAGCCACGCATTAAAATAAGCTTACACGATCCACCACTTTCTCCTTTCCTCTTTTCTCGTCGTCGTTGAGTATTGGTGTTATAGAATTATTTGAACGATTAAAACAAAGCTATTATTATTACTTGGTGTTTACACTAGCGGACTTTCTGTTTTGATTCTTTCTATTTTTAATTCTATTGTTATTGATCAGTGGTTGCGCATTCCACTGTTCTTAGTTGTTCGTCTCTTCGTCTGGCTTTAATCTTCTACTTTGGAGATTACCGTTGTAACTGAACTTTGAACTACTGCTATCTGTTTGTCTTGGCTTGTTGTGCTACGTTGGTGGCACATCTACATTGGTTGTTATTATTGAATTCGTTGGCTGACTGATCTGCCGTCTTCTTTTACTTAATTTTTTCTCTTCTCTTCTTCTCTTCTTTATTACTTCTATTATTATTGTCATTTTAAAAAACAAAAAATCACAAACAAAAGCGCCAGAAATTGAAAATCCAAAAAAAAAATTTTAATTCTTAAAATGGGTTGGCTTAAAGCATCGTTCAGAGCTATTATTACAAAGCTCAAGGGTTCGTCTGTAGACCCTATTATCGTTGATGAGGGTAATCAATCTTCATCTATTGTTGCAAATCTTCCAAGAGGTGTCGTCAAAGCTTTCTTTGCGCGTATTACCAGAAGTGCTGCCACCACTGCCCAGTCCTGCTCTATTGACCCCACCAGCGACGTGCAACCAGTTCCCTCTTCTGCGCCTGATTCTGTTGTTTCAAGTCTTTCTCCTACTTCGTTAGATCATACTACCAACGAACCAGCCGCTCATCCCAAAGATGATATTATTACTACTGACATTCCAGTCACTAACACCGCTGACAATCAAAAGTCCATGTCGGAGAGAAAACTCAGAGCTATCAATGAGATTAATGCATTAATTGCTCTTGTCGACTTAGAATTAAGTACTGTTTCCTCATCTGATTGTGGTCCTATTCCATCCCCAGTTGCACTCTCTTCTGTCTCTCTTGAAAGTTCTGACGTTCATCAATCACCAGCTTCTAATAAGCATGCCAATAAGGCCGTCAGTCAAATAGTTCCATATCCAACTGTTATCGATGAGAACCCCTCTACTTTGGCTGCTGAGGCTGGAACTCTTTCTTCAAGACCATCACTCTACTCGGATCCCAGTTCTTCTACGCTGGATTCCCAATCAACTGTTCCTTCTTCAATTTCTTTACATACCGAATCAAAGGAACATGACATGGAACTTCAATCCAGCCATTATGCATCGGCGGATTCTATCACCCCATCTAATCCCTCTACCTCTGGTTATAAGTCCATCAAAGTTCATCAATCCAGCCATTATGCATCGGCGGATTCTATTACCGTTTCTGAACTCTCTTCTTTTTCAACTAAAGTACACCAAACAGTCAAAGACAAAGATGACGTACCCCCCATCCCCAAGAAAGGAGTATTTCGTAAACTTATGAGTAAGTTGGCAGCAAAGAATAAACCATCTCAAAATCTCCTCGTTTCTCTCCCCAACGACACTTTAACAATTCGCGGACTTGAAGGTGTCGTTTCTGTAAACTCAACTTCACGCGCTGAGGTTGGTACTTATGACAATAAGGCCAACTTGATTAAATTTGGCACTCATACTGTAGCTGACCATAATCAATACTTCAAAGAGAGAAGCCTGTTTGCCTTGTCACAAGGATTGAAATCACGTAATATCAGTGGTGCTGATAAGAGTCGCTTCGGCTGCAAAACATTGAAGGCGGATTATTTCAAGAAAAAGTCGACGTGGAGTTATCGGGAAGGAATTAAAGTGGAAGATGTTTATGATTTTGAGGCATTCAATGCCAATGATTTCAAGGCCATTCGATCAGACCTTGGCATTGACGAGGATGACTTTAAGGTCGCATTTGATGTATGCTCTTATGATTGTGATGATGAACGATTTTACCCCATTCGTTCAGCAGACAATCGATTTCTACTCCACACTGACTTCAATTGTCAAAAGGCGTTCACGCTCCACAGCTTGGTCAACAAATTTAAACATCACTTGCATCGTCATAGAGACACTGCAATCCAGAAGTTTGTTGGCCTCTATCGTGTAGGAATCAATTTCTATGCCATTGAATATGTTGATGTCGACGAGCAAAAACTTAGAAATTCGTTTCACATTTCAAGATCGCTTTCTGACTTCAAGCCTGATATCTATGAAGGCTATCGTCGCAGTGGTCCCCAATCTGAACTCAATGAATTCCCTGAATTCTCTTTCTCGGACCCCAAGAGAGCGAAGAAGGTGTTGATGGCAGATCTAGAATTTATGAGAAAGATCTGTCCGTTTGCCTATAAAGTGGCGTTTGCAACAAGTGATAAGTAAGTAATGCTTGGATGAGATTGATTCCTCTGGTATTCTTGTTACTAACGTTTTTAGTGGAACCTCCTATTTGAAGGTTTTCGACTGGATCAATGTCGCAAGTTCCAGTGACAGGCAATTTAAATATAGATCCGAACAGAACTTTGCGTTGTTTGTTTTCAGCGTAAAGTTCTTACTTAGTAAAGGGAATGGTAGACAATAGCTCTGTAAGTATAAGCACATAGGCATACATACGTTTTGCCAGGACTAACAAAGAATAGGTGTGCGCTGTTGACTGAGAATGGAAGTTGTAGTCAATTTTATGGCAGTAGTAGATTGTTATTTTTATTTCGATTGGTAGAGAATGGCAGTGTATTTGGAGCAAAATTTTTTTTTTTCATTTGAATTGTGGTAAGTATTGAATAGGAGCTTCAGATCACAGCCAGGTAGATATGACAGTTACTAACAGCACTCTAGGTCATGAAAAGATGTGCCCATTGTAGAATTATGATCTCAAGAGGGTAGCTGACTTCCAAGTAGACTTAAATGGCATGGTCATACGGATACGGGCCCCTGCCTATGATCTTCAATCACAGGTAAACCTGGTCCCTGACCATATTGCTACAGTTGTGAACAGTTTGTAGTGATTGTTCCCAACTGTAGGATAACAAAGGAAGTCACCTACCTTGGACTGGGAGTAATATATCCTCTTTTTCAGAGTTGGTGTGGTTGTGTTATATCCTGCCTACGATATTTTCCGTTTAGTATCTTATCTGCCTGGCCAGCACGATAATGATATGTTTAGAGATTGCCGTGGTAATCTGCTAGTAGGTAAACCTTGTCACTGGGTATACTGTTGTTTGTAATCCCCCTATTGTCTGCGTATCCTCATAGTCAACTTCGTCCTAGTTGCTTACCCAGTATTTGTATCTGAAAGTTATACTTTGGCTCGGATTTCTTCCATATTCACCCATATTCAGGTTTTGGGTCCCACTTTCATGAACTGTCATGTTCACAATGGTAGTAAGCATACGAACCTAGCTCCACTATCTCTGAAGCTTTCTATTTTTCTCTCTTACATGGACTTGTTATGATTATGTGTACACGGGCCCCTGCCTGCGACATTATGAAGTGCTGTGCTTCAATCGTCGGTAAACCTGGTCGCTGACCATACTGCTACTGCTATGAACTGTTGTCATCTCCTGTTCACAAAAGTAGCATTTCCTCGTGTCTCCAATTTTCCTTTTGATTCGGATACGAGCCTTTATTTGGGAGTTTATCTATTGGTGGAGTTCTCTTACAGTGTCTTGTTGAGATATTGGTAATGTTACGTCCTCCCGTAGATTTCGCCTTGCTACTCTTAAGTAAGGTGGCTCTTAACTTCCATGTCTGGAGGTTCTCTTCTGACTAATTGCATTTTGACCTTCTGCTTTTCCATCACTGTCACCTTCACTATAACTGCCACTTACATTGTCACACTGTCATTCGACTACTACTACTACTGTGCTGCTGCTGCCACTGCTGCTACTTCTTCTACTATCAGTATCGCCGCCAAGAGCATTGTCACCACCACCACCACTACTACTTGTTGTTCTTCTTGTTTTTCTTCTTGTCTTCTTTTTTTCTTTTTGTTCTACTTTTTTTTCTACTACTACTACTACTAGGAAACTTCTAAAATCAAAAAAAAAAAATTATTGACCAAATCTTCTTTCAAGGCTACAATTTCCCTCTTTATAAGGAATTGAATCAGGTCACTCGTTTTGACTGTCAGTTGTGTTTAGAAATCACAGAATTAGATGAAAATCAACAGGAACTTCACATAACATTATTTTGTATTAATATAATTTAACAAAACCTTTTATCTGTAAGACTATCATGCTCAGCATCAATATTGATAAGTACTTTCAGTCACAGGAAAGGGTCCGAAGGACGCCGAACTTTATTTCTATTTCTATTTCTATTCTACGTCAAATTTAAAGCATGATAGTGTGGCGGCAGCGGCGGAATCACGCCGCTTTAAGCCAGCATAATAATAAACTGAATCGCATCACGATGTTATTCTTTTCGTTCTTGCCATGAAATTGTTATCATGGAACTGCACATTATGATGAATGTCAACGAAAAATAGAAACTGCAATGGGATACTGTAGCGGTATTCGTAGTGGTAGCGATAGCGGTAGCCACTTCTATTGACAAGTGAAACAGATATTTAGATTGATGTTTGTTAATGTTTCAACAGTCTTTATATCTGGCCGTGCTGTTGCTGGTGCTTTGGCTGTTGCGGTTCATCTCAATGTCGTGCCTCCTATTGCCCTGGCTCCATATTTTGAGCATTCGGTTTACTCGTTGAGTTCAACTGTTCACTGGTTCATCATGTTGTCTGGCTGTATACCCGCCAGCACCAGTACCAGTCAGCACCAGCATCAGCACCAGCATCAGCACCAGCATCAGCATCAGCCGGCTGGCTGCCATGGTCCGCTTCTTTTGCTGTGCTGATGGCCTCTTCTTCTTCCCTGCCGTGCGCTCATCCTCTGTCGCTTGCCTGGTCTCTCGTCTGGACTGTGCGCTCTTCTCGTTCCTTGCCGTGCTTCCGCGCCAGATTCTTCTCCCAATCCCAACTGCTCCTCCTCTTCCCAACCTCTCCTCCCCCTTGCTGCTTCCTTCCTTCCCCCTTCCGTTATTGCCTGGCCTGCCACCGGCTTTTTACTCATTTCCTCCCAATTTCCAATAACTCGTTGTTGTTGTTACGCGTGCCGTAATCCACACCCGAACGCGTCCGAACCTGCGTAGTTATGGGACCGCCACCAGATTTTTTTTTTTTTCGTAACTACTTAAGGAAGCCGTCGTCCGCGAGTTCCGCTCGACAGGTTTTTTTTAATTTTTCAAACAAAAAAAAGTTAACCCGCCATACGTCAGCTTGAAGTTGGGAGTTTATAGAATCAGGGTTTGGGTTGAAGTTTGAAGTTCGAAGTGGAGAGTTTCAATTGATTGAACCATATATTAGACAGGGAGATAAAGAATTAAGCCCAAGTGTTTTATTTTCACTTCACTACTGGTTTGGAAGGAGAAAAGAAGAAAAAAAAAAGTTACCTCATTCTACTGTTTGATTTTGATTTTGTTGATGTTGGTTTCGCGTGCTTAGAGATTGGTTGAATTCTTTTTGTGGGGTTTTTTTATTTTGTTGTTGTTCTTAGTATTCTTGTTGTTGTTCTTCCCGTTCTTTGTATATTTTACTGTTTGATTGGTTGTGTTTATTCTTTTTCTTTCTCTTCTATTTTACCAGTTTTAACCGGAGTCTTTTTCTGTGCAAATTTCTTATTATTAATTGATGCAGAAGGACTGAAAACAAAAAGTATCATCTATTCATATTCATCATGTCACTTGAAACGTCATCGGATTTACAAAACAACGAAGCAGCTGCTTCTTTAGCATCTCCAGATGTAACTTCAAAAGAAGAGGCAAGCTTGAAAAGCGAGCAACAATCGATTATTGATAAAACGACTGAATTGTCTGCTCCTCTATCACCACCGATTCCATCTCCCGCTAGCCCTGGTGTTGGCAACAGCGTTGATGACAAGATGGATGTGGAAGAACAAGAAAAAGAAGACGAGATCGTCGCCGATGAAGAAGCTGACGACGGTGCTGACAAATCTGATAAAGGTTCAGAAAAACATGATAGACCAACCGAAGATTCAGAGACTAATGGCACCGCTGCCAAGAAACTGAAAACCGAAAATGGCAAAGTAGATGATGGGGATATTGAAGAACCAAGGTCAGACGAACCCAATTCAGAAGAATCAAAATCAGAGGAACCGAAGTCTACGACCGAAGTAAAAGAAGAACAATCTACTGCCTCTGCCGTTGCCACACCTGCAGAAGCAACAACTACACCTTCTCAACCAAGAGAACAAGAACCGGCACGTGATTACTCAGTGTTAGATTCTCCAGAATCGTCAGCATCTCCCTTGCCAAAACCTCAGGTTAAGTTTGCTCTTTCTGTAATCCGCCAGGTCAAACGATCAAAGGATGCTGCCCCATTTACACAACCTGTTGACCCAGTCAAGTTAGGTATCCCAACATATCATGACTATGTCAAAGAGCCAATGGATCTGGGTACTATTGAACGAAAATTATCGGCAAACGAATATAATTCTGTTGTTGAATTTGTTCGTGACTTCGACTTAATCATTTCCAATTGCATTCTGTTCAATGGCGAAGAGTCATTTATTTCCAACATGGCTCGGAGCATGGCTAGTTCATTTCATAAACACATGAATAATATGCCTAAATTTGATTCTCAGCTGACCAGTACTGCAAAAGCCAAGAAGAAGTCGTCTATTATCCCGCCTGGTTCTTCTAGCCCGGCAGGAACACCCAAACTACAGAGGGCTGCTGCAGTAGCAGCAAATGCAGCCAATGCTGCTGGAGGATCAATTGCATCAATCAAGGATGAAATCGATGCTGCTGCGACGGCTACCACAGTAGCAGCACCAGCACCAGCTAGTACTAGTAGTACCACTACCAGTAGCACTGCCGGCCATCACCATCATCACAAAGCATCATCATCTTCTGCTAATAGACGGAGTTCAGTAGCTGTTGATGGAAATGGTCAGAAACCTTTCGCTTTACAACCATCAGGAATTCCTACTATTCGTAGAGATTCAGCTGTTGACAGTGGTAGACCAAAGCGTGAAATCCACCCTCCGAAATCAAAAGACTTGCCTTATGGCGATATCAGGCCAAAGAGAAAGAAGTTTGCTGCAGAGTTGAAATTCTGTGGTCAAGTTCTTAAAGAAATGTATAGTAAAAAGCATGAAGCTTATTCGTTTCCATTTCTTCAACCGGTTGATCCAGTAGCACTGAACTGTCCTACTTATTTTGATGTCATCAAAGAGCCCATGGATTTGAGCACTATTCAGGACAGATATACAAAGAATGAGTATGAGAATGCCGACGATTTCGAACATGACATTCGACTTATTTTTAAGAACTGCTATAAATTCAACCCGGATGGATCTCCTGTTAATGTTATGGGTCATAAACTGGAAGCGGTATTTGACAAGAAGTGGCTGGAAAGACCTCTTCCAGCACCTAGTCCTCCATCCATGGCGGATTGGTCGGATGAAGATCTTTCTGAGTATGATGATGAAATCAGTGAGTCTAGGATCACCAATCCTGCCATAGTGTTTCTTGAGGAGCAATTGGAGACGATCAAGTCACAGTTGGCCACATTACGTAAAGAAGCAGCTCGTGAGGCCCGCGAGGCTAGGCGCAACTCTCTGGCCGCTAAAAAGAAGCGCAGATCTGGAAAAGCTGCTCTTGACAACGGACGCCGCAAGTCTTCGGTTGCAGGAGGAATGCGTCGTACTAGCACCAGTGGGCTTAATGCACCAATTCACATCACCTATGAAATGAAGAAGGAGCTTTCAGAAAGAATCGGACTCTTGCCAGAAAAGAAGCTCCGTCATGTGGTTGGAATCATCGAGGAGAGTATGCCACATCTCAAGAACTCTGCTCAGGATGAGATCGAGCTTGACATGGACCAGCTCGACCCAACTACTCTGATGAGGCTATACAACCTTGTCGTGAAGAGAGAAGAGAAAAAGGCAAAGCCTGCAAAATCTGCCGGTTCATCCCGCAAGAAGAAAAACAGACCGCTCACCGAAGCCGAGCAAAGTCGACAGCTAGAAGAGTTGCAGAAGAAGATCAAGCAATTCGATCGCATGAAAGACGCCTCTTCAGAAGGTGAATCGTCGTCTGACGAAGGAGTCGGCGGTAACAATAATATGAGCAGCGACGACTCCAGTTCCGAGGAAGAATAAGCCATCCTCTTCTTCACACAGATCTAATATTTATTTATGTATGATTCGACAGTTCTGTCTGTGTACTGTTAATGACAAAAGAAAATCTCATTTCTAGATCAGCCTCTCTACTCTGCCTCCGGCGGTTGGTATCTTGTATCGTGGACGAGCCTTCATTATCGGCGCCCTCCACGAAGTGGAGCTGCGGGTCTGCCAAGCTGCCGGAGGGAGAGCAGGCGGGGTGGAGCAGTGGAGAGATGGGAACAAGAATAAATAAATATGCAATTATTATGGAGAGGTACAATGGCGACGACTACAACGATCATGGAGAACTGACTGCGGCCGCCTTTTGCGGAGCGTGTTCAGTTTATCCGTTAGTGACTGGCACATTTCTTCGAGATGGTTGATATTGGCCCGCGCTTCGACGATACGTTGATGGAAAGTATCGAGGTCAGCCGCTATTTCTATAATTGCTAGTTCCTGTTCGTCGTCTGATATAGAGGAAGGTTCCGACACTTCCTCGTTGTCGCTGTCATCGTCAGTACCACCCTCTTCTGTGGTGGAAAGATGATGGTCTATTGGATCATTAGATACAACTGATCCTGGGGTCGGTAATGTTGCGGGTCCAGCAGACCGGCGTATTGAACGCCGGAGAGTCAATTCAGAGGTAGGCGATGTGGGATATTCAACAACTGGACCTGCTCCATATAGCAGAGGCAAGTCTGGAATTCCTGGGGGTTCTTGAACTGTGGTTGTCGGCCGTGATGGAGGTGAACGGGGAATAGCATGTGAGGATGGAGATGACGAAGTGTAGAAGGACACCTGGGGGATACTGGATTTCCTTGATAGGGGTGGTATTGGAGATGATTGGGTTAGACCATCCTCGTCACCATGGTCTTGTATCGTAGTTGTCGTCACAAGTGACTGCGATTTGTGTCGTTTGATATTAGAGCACGGAGATAGTGGAAATGAATGAGTGTACCGTAGTCTTCTTCCATTTAACCTCGACGGAGAATCAGACGGGCTAGGCGGTGTCATGGCAGCACAAGGGGTGACTTAAGAGGAAAAATGAAGATATCGTAGATGGTGAATTGCCGGTCCCACTGTGAGAGGACCAACAATATATACAAAATAGAGAACAGTTTCTCTAAACTGGCTGAAATTGTAATTTAAACAATAACGAACGTAATTGAGAGTAACAGATCAGGGAATAAGTGTAATTGAGAGCGTAAATGATGGTTAAAGACAGACCCGCCGCTCAAATATTTCACATAGATAATACGTCTTTTCGCGAAGTCTTAATTAATTATCTATTTTGGGGTCGAAACGCGTACGATCATATTTCACCGCGTCAAACGCGTGAAGCGTCTGAACCACAAGGCTGGGGTCCTCCGCGTTCGGCGGCTCAACGGCCGGGCTCTGCTCGGACTCGGATTGTGGTTCGGAGGTTACAATGCGGCCGGGTGAGTAGAGTCGAGAAGAGAAGAGGTAAAGGGTCTAAAATACTACTTGATACGAGATAGATGAAATATCATCAATAGAATGAGAGAAAATAGTAGAAATAGTCGTAGTAAACAGGGAGGCAAAAAAGCAGATAGAGACAGCTCAATGGCAGTTGAAATGGGGTAAGAAAGACAGTCGTTTATTGACTGACTGAGTTTGGCCCTGTTAATTCGTCGCGGCCATCAGAGTGCTGATTGACATATGCAGGGTGCATGTCAGATATATACATTTATATATCACGTGATATGAGAAGGTGAATGTGAGCCCATGAAAGAAAAGACAGCAGCCACGACAAAAGCTGACTGAGCAAAACTGCCGAAGAGCATCTGCTTGCTACTCCAGAACACCGAAGCGAGGGGCGAAACGAGCAAAGGGCCTAGTGGAGCCCAGCCGTCGGAGACTGAAACTTCTACATAAGTGACACGTTTTGAGCAAATGTCATGTGATGCAAGTTGAGTGAGTGGTGCGAGTCGATTACCGTGTTAGGAAAGGAATGTAGCAGTCACAGTTAGATGTGAGGTTCACGGCGTATGCGACTCGGAAAATTCACCACCAACCGACTCACATAGTGTTAGCAGTGTGCTACTTCCCAGATATTAACGACACCAAAAGTTCGATCCAGTAGAGACGCTCTCTTTCAGTACATCATCACATAAATTCAAAATGAGTTACAACAAGGAGAAGGCCCCCGAGGCTGAGCAAAACATCATCAAGATCAGAATTACCATCACTTCTACTGATGTTAAGAAGATTGAGAAAGGTGTGTATATTGGATATGGGTATACGTGAAGAAGATGAAGAAGCGAATAGGAATATGAATGAGAAGAAAACAACGAATGGAGTTGCGAATATTGAATTACGAGTAGAATGCGACGAGATACAAAAACATAGAACTTGCGGTTTCGAGAATAGATGAAGATAATGATGACCTACAAGGCAGTCGACAATGAGTACAGAGAGAAAGACATAGATATGGAATCTGAATGTCAAATATGTATGAGCAATAAAAACAGAGGATAACACGACACTTCAATGGCACACAGAGGTATACCAGCAACAATGAATGCCATTCTTCGAATGCGACAAATGAAGGAGGTTCGACCATCAACTATTGACAAGTAGAACGACAACTTCTAACTACTTGTGATCGGTATAACAACTATAAAACAACCTGCACACGTATCGTTCCTTATCAGTCATATTCCTATTATTATCTTCTATTCTTCACCCTGTTCCCACGTGCGGTGGTCGTATATTATTCGACCACAAATTAGCCCTAGAAGCACAAATACTAACTTTTATTCTAGTCTCTTCTGACCTTATCAACCGTGCCAAGGCCTCTGAGCTCTACACCAAAGGACCCGTAAGACTCCCCACCAAAGTCCTTAAGATCACCACCAGAAAGACTCCTAATGGTGAGGGTTCCAAGACTTGGGACGCTTATGAGATGCGCATCCACAAGAGATTGATCGATATCCAATCCACTGGTGAGATGGTCAAGAAGATCACTGCTTACAAGATGGAGGCTGGTGTCAACATTGAAATCACTGTTGCCCAATAAGTAATGTAATTTTCAAAATATAAAAACCAAAAGTATATTTGCTGTGCCTTTGCTTTGTGTTGATGTAATGAAAAATTAACAAACAAATTGCAATCCTTATTTGTATATGACATTTATACAAGACTATATATATATGCTAATGAGTAGTCGAGTGAAGCCTGTCTCCAATATCGCCAATTCTAGACGTTTGTTAGCTAGGTCCCGGGATGGGCCTCTGGCAGCAAAGTGAGCTACGGGTCTGGGCCTAGCCCAGCTGCCGGAGGCTGATTCTCCCGTCAGAGCGAAAAAATGATGCTGGCACTTACCCAGGGATGATGTAGCCATTGGAGGAGATACTGGGGTCGACGGCCCCGACATAGAAATCAATGTCAGGGTATTTGGCAGCTACCGTTCGGAGACCTTGTTCAGACGAGATGATGGCCACATACACAATCTTCTTGACGTTCCATTCCTTGAGGGTTTGGATCACGGCAAGGGCAGTGCCACCAGTAGCGATTATAGGATCTATAATGAACGCAATATCATAGGGAGTAGCGACATTGGGCAGCTTGTTGTAGTATTCTACAGGCACAAGAGTGCTGGTGTCTCGGAAAATGCCCAAATGGAACACGGGGGCATTCTCATCGGGGAGCAGAGTCTGAAAGGCTGTGAGAAGTTAGGAATGTGCTGTGGGGTTCGCCTCCGGAAGCTGGCTGGGGTGCCAAGACCTGTTGCTCGCTCTACTCGTTACTGGGATTGTAGACGAATGGGTGAAACAAGCTACGGGCCTGGGTGAAGCTTAGCCGCCGGAGGTCAGAGGGGGTATTCACCTTCGAGCATGGAAAGACCGGATCGGAGGATCGGGACCAGGGCATATTTTCCAGGGAGGGCTGTCGACGTGACATATTCATACCCCAAGGCAGAAGTATCCTAATAGGAACGTTAGATTGATTTCGAGGGAAATGAAGTGCGAACAACGGATCCGAGCTGAGCCCGGCCGCCGGAGGCTGAATACGGAGAGACACACCTTATCACCTTCGTGGGTCTCGAAGGTGGTTGCAGAGGCCTCGACAGCAAGGATCTGAGAGATCTCATTCGTGATGGTGCGCACTTCTCGAGCGGATGAGAGACGTTTTGAGCGCAATTGAGAGATTTTGACCTTGAGGACGGGGTGTTTGGAAAGGAAGATGTTTGGCGCAGACATGTTGGGCAGTGGTTACTTAAGACAAAGATATTATAACCGGCAGTTTATTACAAAGTATGAATTGATTACTGAATAGAAACGAAAGGATTCAAGAGTAGCGATAATATTGCGGTATGGTCTGGATCTGTTTGCTGATAGGAACAAGTGTATCATGCATATTCAATCAGTAGAGCGATTGTTTACTTATGCAACTGTTTACATACGGCGGAACTGATAAGATAAGGACACGATGCTAGTCATGCCCGAGGGGGCGCTGGGATACCGGCGGACGCGGGCTACATGTTTGATTGTTGTTGTCACATTATTATTAGATCGCGCTGTTATATATCATTCGTTTGAGTTTGTTACTCAATAGAAAACTAGATCAGTCATGTCTAAAGCAAAGTACTTGTTATCTATTGAATCGGTGAGACCCCGCTGCAAATTAGTGTTTGATAAAGCGTTATCAAACCAACTGACAAACTTCGATGTCAACTTATCGAAATTAGACAGTTTAGTGGATTACACTATTAAAGTAATACAGGACGACTATGGCACTGACTATGACAAGATCCCTCCTCATGGCCGATGGCAGCATTTTGAGGCTGGTGGAGTCCCTCGAGTAGACCAGTTGGTTGACTCATGGCAGCTGAATCCTGAATCAGAATCCGATTCGCAACTAATTACTACTAGATTAGTTGATTTGTTTCTTGTATCTGTGCTACTTGATGCTGGTGCTGGTAAGCATTGGAAGTACGTAGAACCTGGGTCGGGTCACATCATCAATAGAAGTGAAGGGCTGGCAGTCGCTTGTTACCACATGTTTAAAGAAGGGCTCTTTTCTTCTACTCCCGAAAAGGACCCATTCCGGGTGGATAGTAAGGCGCTTTTGAATTTGAATCAGGAATCATTCAAAGGTGGAATGCAGATTGGGGAATTAAACCCTCTAGAAGGATTTCAGGGTAGACTTGCTCTGTTGAACCGGCTTGGTAAAGCACTGGGTGATAATAAGACGTTGTTTGGAATAGATGGTAGACCTGGAAATTTGGTGGGGTATTTATTGAGTCATAAAACGACTAATGGCACTTCTATTCAATTAACCACCCTTTGGAATGCCTTGATGGAAGGTCTGGGACCGATATGGCCCCAAGAGGGTCGCACGAAGCTCGATGGGATTGTTCTTGGAGATACCTGGCCATGTTCATCGATGCCACATTCCTCTGAACCATGGGAGTCTCTGGTTCCGTTCCATAAACTCACTCAATGGCTCTGTTACTCGTTGTTGACCCCTATAAAAAAATACCTCGGAGTCCAATTCATTGGAGAATCGCTTCAAACTGGGTTGCCTGAGTATCGCAATGGCGGTCTTCTCATTGACCTGGGCGTCTTGTCTCTGAAGCCCTCTGCATTAGCATCCTCTAGCTTCCCTACTGACATTCCCATTTTCCCAGTCGAGTCTGACGTTATTATTGAATGGAGAGCCACCACTGTCGGTTTTCTCGATCTAATTCTCGACAGAATCAACACTAAACTTGGCGCCCAATTGACCCTTCCACAACTGCTGGAAGCAGGGACCTGGAAAGCGGGTAGAAAGATCGCTGCACAACTCCGTCCCGATACCAACGGCCCGCCCATTGACATTATCAGTGATGGAACTGTATTTTAATACATACAAAATACTACGCTGCATTGTCTACCCCGCTGCTCTGACACTGGCGGCTGGGCTCCGCCCAGACCCTGTAGTCGCTTCGAGGAGGGCTATGAACTTAAAAGAGAGGCACTCAGACCTCTATAGGTATTAGGCAAGAACAGGCTGGGTCTACGACAGGGGATGTTAGCAATCAAGTCACAAATCCTGAAATTAATGATACATCTCTCTCCAAACCGTATAGACAAATTAGCTCATTTTGAAGACTGAAGGTTTGGTTTTCTCATCACTGACCGAGGTCTGAGAGTGGTGCATGAAACGTTTGAATCATAGCGATTGAGTGTACGGTCTGGTAGAGGGCCTGGTAGCATTACTTACATTAGAAATTCGCACGTGCCATGATTACAGTCGTAATAGGGGTAAGTAACTACAAGAAATATCTAAACAGTTAGAACCAAGACGACTGCGAAAAATTAACCGTGTCTCCTTTACTCGTCTAAATCTTCGTGGATCAGAGATCAAGAAAAATGCTGTTATCTCCAGTGGTTTGTCAGAGAGATTCCCAACTTGTTAAAAATCATCACTTGAGAAGATTAGAATCGAATTGAAAAAGACGCGGAATTCCAGGTAAGGAAAACTTACAAATTGACTGACTTTTCAGAAACGAAAGGTGTCAGAGGAAAGGAAAGCGAAGAGTAGCTCAGGAAGATTTTATATGTGCAAAAATATTCGGGTGTGCGGCTCACATGTTTGAAATTTGGCTGGAGACCACTGTATAGGCTGGCTCTGCCCATATGCGCCTACGGCCACGGTCCCTGAGCGTGAGTATTTATTCTATCTCAAATCCCGAGCTACTAGTCGGCTCGCGGCCGAGGAAAGATATAATTTGTATTTCATTATATATGCACTTTAATTTCTACATTGTTTCATTGGTTGCTTAGAAAGGAGTATCCTCAGGGTGAACTGAATCATCATAGTAGTTACCGATCACAGGGAGCTTGGAAAGAGCACCCTTACGGAGGATAGGAATAGAGTCAGCAAAGAAGACAACACCAAAAAGAGCAGAACTACCCCAGAGGGTCAAAGCAGGGGACCTACCAACAGTGTTAGTACGAGAAGAGCAGCTGTCATCGCGGTTTTGGGATTCTGGGATACCGGTTCTGGGATCAGCTCAGACGATATAATCCACATTACAGTACAGATTCACAAATATCCGAGTGCTTGAGTTGGAAAGGAGCACAGAGTTACCAGACTAAGTGCGTAAACAGGGAAAAGATGCAGTAGCACTTACCATTTAAGAGTCTTAGGAATGGTGAAGCCGGCAAAAGCAGTAGAACTGCTGTATTTAGGAGCAAAGTTATAAGTCTGCGAGACACAGTTAGTACCTGGATAACCAAGATATGGCAAACTTAATCACCAAAAAGGCCAGGGCCATGAACCAAAATGGAGACGCCTCCAGCAAGGTCCAAAGACAACACCGTCTATTCGGCCACATTACTTCCAATTCCATTCTCCAACATTCTTAATTTCTGCTCACTTACCTTGGAAACCATTGTTAACTTCTAGTTGTAGATGAATGAACGTCAAAGATTTACCTATGGTGAAGAATCGCTCTTGTGAAAGTTCAAAATCAAATTCGTCCAGTTACAGCATTGACCAATGAATGATTTGTATTTACATAGCTTGAATCAGCGTGCGGCGTCTCTGCGGCGTCTCTGCATATCACGTGCACACGGAATACTTGAATGTATCGACTCGTTGCGCTTGGTTTATAGCTGGCATGTGAGCCCAGCCGCTGGGCACTAACTGGACCAGTCGTGCTCGCTACGTGTGAGCGAAGGGCCCGAGTCTGGCTGGCAGGTTGTGCTGGCGGTAGAAGTGGGCCGGTCGTTGCATAGTTAGGTGCATGCATGCATGGTGTAGGCAGGGACTAAGCTAAGGGCGAAGCAGGGTCTTGACGGTTGTGGGTAAGGTCAAATGGGTTTGTTTACATTTCTCGAAAATGGCTAGAATACATTGCTGTTATTCTTTCGTTCTATTCCACATTATAAAGAAAAGAGAAGAAAGTAAAGCAAATAATCAGGATAAAGTCTTACCGTTGGAAGCAGCTGTGGATAACGAATTCAATTTGCGAAAACACATCGTCTTTCATACTATTAATCTGAATTGAAACCAATTGAAAGCTCAAATAAATCAATCGTTATTGTTAATCAAAATGCCTACTCCTTGGCCCTTGTACGACAATGAAAATCCAGCGCTCAACGTGCTTAGACACAATGTATTTAACAAAAGAAACCCTTTTACTGCCGCCGCCCGCGAAGATAAGGGAAAAGAACCCATGGACACTTCTCTGGAGGCTTCTAGTCAATTAAATGAAGGCACTTATGGAAACATTCCCTCATCTCCTTACAACAGAAACAATGCTAGACGTGCCACATACGCCAACGACTACGATAATGCCAGCTCTTCTGCTAGTTGTGGTGGCGGATTCTGGGCCCGTACAGCATCTTTTACATCCATTTCCACGCACAGTGCTGCTAGCTGTTTCAGGTCTGTCTTCACTAATGGTGGCGTCAAACGTAGAGCCGTCAAGAAAGTCTTCCGCAAAATTAAAAATGTTGTGATCCGCAATCCTTCTTTTTCCAGACATCCTGAAGTCATTGATGACCTTCAACCACCCCCTGCTTATGAAAATATTGAAAACTCCAGAGTTATTATCCCGGTTCAATCGAACCGCTCGGGCTCATCTGTGACCACCCAGGGAACTGCGGCTCCTGATGATATCGCTACTTCAGCTCTGTTTCCACCACAAGTTAGACGAGTCGCCACACAGCATGAAGCTACACAGCAAGGAGCTATGCGGATCACTTCCTCAGGACCCTCCTTTGATGGTGATTTGAATGCTCTCAATCGAGCCAAAAAACAATTTGCCTATTTTTTTACTAAATAATAGTGTTTTCAAATGGCCTGTATGTTGGATACAATTCATTGCCCAGTGGTAGTATTAATAATTAACGAATAACGAATAATGAATATTGTATAGTCAATAAATAAACTTTCTCTCATTAAAATATAATGACACTACATATGTCGTGTTTTGCTTATGAGCTGTAGCCTAGAGGTAAAATTCAGGGGGAAGAAGGATCATAAATGATCTGCAAAATTACATTCTCCGCCGCACATTTTTTCACTTCCTCTATCCCCATTATTTATGTATCCGGAATGTTGACGAAAGCGGTCAAATATGGTTGGAGGATTTCTCTTCAAAACAAACCAGTACTATTGAGAAGATTCATATCGTCCAGTGCCTTTACGGTAGTTAATCCTACAAAACCACTGCAGTCGTATCTCGCTGAACATGCAGAAAAGTTATCGTTCAAGCCAAATTCGCTGGTAATAGCAGTGACTCCAGAGCTTTCTCCCAGCCTGCCGGACTTGGTATCTAACATTGACAATGGAGATCAAGTGATTGGTGTGACGTGTGATGCGATCCCTCCTGCTTCTCAAAGAAATGCGCTATCTGCGTGTTTCTTCAGCTCTCCGGCAATGATTTACGATGCCAACCCGCTGTCAGATGGACTTTCCCAACATCGTAGCGAACGTGGGGTAACTGTAGGACGAGTCAATTGGGCATTATCTTCATCGTTCTTTTCTATTGAAGTCGGCGGTTCACCCCAAAGACCTGCTCTTTCAGTAGTTCTGCCAACTGCAAACACGGTATTCAATACTGGCTATGAAACCACAATGCTTTATAGAGACAATGATACGATATCACCTTTATTATCGTCATTAAAAGTGAGGCTCCATAAAATCAACAAAGATGAATCAGCAGATGCCACCGGCATCACTAAATCTCTAATATGCCCACTAGTCCCTATCGCCCGTCCCGAAATGACTATTACTGGAGCAGTTTCCAATATGATCAAATCTATAGAAAACACTTCTGCTGCACATTTCTTAGAATCATCCCAGGAACTGATGGATCCCGCCAGATTGGCGCCAAATGATCTCACCACCCCGCTTAAAGTGTTTGCAGAAGTTATCCCAGCAAAGACAAAAAGAATGGACCGGTACGAGGTTATTGCTGGAGGAGGCGGTGAATGGTCACCTCGATCATCTATGTTAGTCCTTGAGCCCCGGGCGCAACTCTCAAAAGGCGACAAAATCTCCTTTTATTTCGCTAGGCCAATCCATAACTCCCAAGCATACAGCCAGACTGATCAATTAACTGCTGCTGTCAAGTCCATCCATTCACTGGCCAACACGACCTTTGTCCTAGAATGTTCTCCCGTTGTTGAATCCGTAGAAGAAACGGCAATGGTAGTTTATGCTTCTGATACCATCATCCCCAATGTCTTTGGTCTTTCTTCCGAACAGGGGTTTCTCCTTGACGATGTCAAGCATTCTGTTAGCTGCGAACTTGCTATATTTCGCTGAACTCCCTGCTCTGCCTCCGGCGGCTGGGCTCTGCCCAGACCCGTAGCTCGCTTCGCTCGGGTTTGTAGGTCCCAGCTCTCCTCCGAACGTACAGTCCTCCGCGAAGCAGAGCTACAGGCAGAGCCCAGCCGCCGGACGCAGCTAGACCCGTCGGATAGCAAAGATTATGCATTAGTAGAAAATATAAATTAAAGAAAGGGTATTGCTATCTGATTCAAACCAAAACAGACCAGCCGCCTCCAAGAGAGTTGAGAGCTGCCATGAGGATGTTTCCATTAGGCTTGGGTTCGGTCAGAACTTGGACAACTGCGGGAGGGGCTGCAAATGTTTTGTAAAGCCATGCAATAATCTTGGTACCTGCGACTAAAGATATAACTCCGACTGTGTATTTGAGCAATCGGGAAGCGATCTTGTCTAGACTTAATGGATCACAATTGAGAATAGAATTGGAAATGTTTCCATCCGGACGAGTGGGTGACGTGGGTTTCGTTAGTTCACCTTCGTTGGAATTTAATGGATCCACAACGCTGCTATTCCGCTGTTGTCTTCTCAATCGATACATTTGTCGAGATCTCACTGCAGTGACGTTTTCAGTTCGAGACGCTTGTTCAAGCTGCATGGCCCATCTCGCATAGTGCTGTTGAGCCCGTCCACTAGGTGAAGTTGAGAAGAATCCTGGTAATACCTCGATAGTTGCAGGCGATTGAGTAGAATTATTGTTGGCATACGGTACCAATTGTTGTTGATCTGAATGGGACGAGCGAGTCAGTGAGTTATTGCTGGGTCTGCCAAGAATATTATGACTATGTAGAGAATTTGATACTTGAACAGTAGATATCCACTCGACAAACTTTTTTGCAGCCATAAATCGAAGCCATACTGAACCATGTTCAGAAAAAATATAGCGACAAAGGTCTTTCAATTCTGAGTCCATTAACTCGATGGTATAGTCTGGTTCCATTAAGACACTAGCAAGCATTTCCGGATCAGAATTACGATGACTTGAGATCGCACAAGGCATTAAAAGTGGATAAACAGACTCGACACGGTCGTGAGGTGCAGCATCCAGTGGTTCGTTACCTACAGTTTCGCCACTTCCTCTTCTCTCTTTACGGTCTTTGATCACCTGCTCTCCGAATGATATAGCATCGTCAATTGAAGTATCGTAAAGGAAAGGGCTAACATTTGCTGCTCTTAGTTCTTTAAGAATACTGACTTTAAGGTCCACAATGTCATCTGATTGGAGTTGATCTGATTTCGAGATTAGTGGGATTACTGGCGCATAATTCGATAATTGGGAAATGTAGTTGATGTCAACTGGCTTGATACGGTCAAGGATCAAATAAAAACAAACATCGACATGGGAAAATTCGGATAGTGATGATGCCGACGTAAGTAAGCTGACGACATGGGGACTTGAAACGTTGATCGTGTTTGCCGTTTCTCTAAATCGGCTATCAAGATATGATAAAACTGTCTTCATACAGGTCGTTGTATCACTATACTGACCGTACCCAGGGGTGTCTACAAATGATATATTTCTGCTCAAAGCACCATCAGAAGAGGTTGCTGACTCGAGAGAGTGAATAAGGCTTGGTCTTCTCAAATTATTTGGTGGATTGACTTCAGACTTGAAGAATGAATCACTATCACTGCTATTGTCGTCATCATCTTGCGATGGCCTTTTCTTGTTATTGTATCTTTGTTCATGATGAGCAATTAAGTAGAGGGGATAAGGTTTTGTTGAAGCAGATATTTCAACTAGAGTTGGAACGCGAGTTGTTGCATCATTCAAATCCACGTCCTTGGGGATCTCACATTTATTCGGTTCATCAACATGCACAATATGCTTTGAAGACTCTAAAATTGCTTTAATAAGTTCAGTTTTACCTATGCCAGAGTCACCAGCAATTAGAACTTTTAGTTTCCCAAGCTGCAAGCCGACAGAAGTAAATGGCTTACGAGATGGAAGGGCGACTCTTGGCATTACTAGTTGAGGCAGAGAAGAAGAGGTCGAAGTAGAAGTGGAAGGTGGTTGTTGTGAAGTAGCGAGTTTGTCACTATCACTAGAAGTAAAATGACCAAATGAAGAAGACGTCATAGTTCTATCTCTACCAAATCCATAAGTCATATCACCACCAGTATTAGCGTCTTCCATATCAAAATGAGACAATGAAGGAGGCCTAGATAAGGGCCAGCTAGAGATTGATTCATCGTCCGAAGTGCTGGCAGAAGACAATTGACTACGAGGAGACCCACTTGTTCTTAAGAAAAAAGGCGAGTTCATATTGGGAGAACAAGGACTATATAGACCACTAGAAGAAGTATCAGATAAATAATATGTTGGTGGTTGAGCTACATCAGTTGGTGAATGTTTTGGAGAGTGTGATATGGTGTTAGCACTTCCAGCAGCAGCACCGACACTAGCGGAGTGGTTCTGAGGAGGAATTACTGGAGATTCAGGAGGAGGGTTGGAGTTAGTAAGGAAAAATCTAGTTGGGCCCATGTTGGATGAAGTAGCTAATATGAATGAGAATATAATGTATATAAGTCGGTTGTTCTTACTCGCCGCCGTCCGTCAATTCAAGATGTTTCAGATTCCTATTGTCCATGACTTTTTTGGCCATGAACGTGAGCAGTGCGCTTGAGAAAGTGGATACACTGTGCAGGACAGGAGAAGAGGAAGGCAAAGTAAGCAACTAGAAAGAGCGTCCAAGTGAGAGTGAAAGAAGATATTGTCCCACCCAAATCTTATTAATTAATATACGCGTAACAGTCGTAGCGGTCGCAAACTTCGTATTACCCGTATGTTTTCTTGTTTCACTTGCTGAATAACCACCTCGTAGTGATGATATTTTTGGTGGTAGCAGCAACAGCAGTGATAAAGACGTAATGTTGTTATGGCCCAGTAACAAGCACATATTGACTTTGTGGCACCGCACCTCATTAATGCGTGCATATCATCATATCTTATCAGCGGCTGCACTGGGCCCTGCCTCCGGCGGCTGGGCGCTGCCCAGACCCGTTTGCTCCGCTTCGCGGAGGGCTGGGACCACATAGCGTCCTCTCTACTTCTGAATTGTGTTTATTATGTGGTCCC
>JAJMAW010000131.1:0-34604 GCA_030565085.1 Sugiyamaella pinicola
TATGTCAGAGTTAGATATATACAAATAATGAATCGTGGATATAATTAAATAATGTAACATGTAGAAAGGCGCACCCAATGCGGATCTCCGAAAAGTCACGCGAAGCGAGCACGAGCACAACGGGCCCGGCAGCTCCTAGCCGCCGAAAGAAAACCTCTCTTCACCACTAGTTCTTCTTTGTCCCGTCCGCTTTGGCGTTAGAAGCGACGGCCGGCTTTTCAGTGGGCACTTCTGAAGTCACTGGCTCGTCATCCTCGATACTGAGATGATCGCGCACCTTTATGACATGGCCGCTTTCGAGCTCTTCGTTGTTTTCGTCCTGAATAAGTTCCTGTTGTTCTTTCAATACTTCAAGACGTTGTTTGTTGGTGGCCGAAGAAGACGAGACTTCGAGCTCGGCCTCGTGGTACAGTTCTTCCGGCAGGGCGCTTAGAACTGCCTGGATACCGTCGTAGTACGAGTCGAGATTTTCGGGCTCTCCATAAGTATACGCACTACTGAGAATCAGTAAAGTGCTAGGGACTTTTTGGTGAAGACGAAGCTCCAGCCAAGTGGTGAGATCGTCACGTAGCTTACCAGGAGAGACACCGTAAGTCTTGATACCTCTCGAGGCACAGGCAGCCTGCAATTCAGGCACTGACAAGGACTCCACGCCTTCGTAGTCAATAGCTCTATCGTCGCGCTTGATCTGCCTCATTCTGTGGCGGATCGAGTATCGCAGCATAAGGCTTGTTCCGTAAGGATGAATATTGATGTACTTAGCCATTGCCACAAGCTGGGGACGAGACAGGTTATCTAGAACAATGTCGTCCTTGAATAATCTGGCGACAGAGATGAGCAATTCACGAGAAGGATTTTGAACACTCGACTTAACCTGATGGAAGAAAGTAGCAAACTGTTCCTTTTGTTCAGGATTCACAACGACAGGGAATACCATGCCACTCTCAGTGACAGTCTGGCGCAGGAATTGAGAAACAGCGCCTCTAGTTTTACGCAACTTCTTGCCCTTTGCCTCTTTATCTTTACCAGACTCGTACGTAGAAGGAAGTAAGTTGGGGAACAGTTTCAAAGCAAACGGCAGTAATAGCTCAGCAAACGGTACAATAACAAACATTGAAAATGGTACCAATCGCATCAGATCTTGAACAGTTCTACTTAATTGACGGTTTTCTCTTCTTGTAAGTTCATACCCAGCAGCCATTTTGGCAAACAGTTTGGTAGATACTTTGATCTCATACCCAAGAAGTTTAGTACCATCCCAATAGTGCTGGGCTTCATGCTTAACTTTTTCCCAGAGGGTTAATTTTTTTTCCTGTTTAACGGGAGTTCCACCGACTTCTGTGCCACTACTACTACTCTTGTCGCCATTTTGGGCAGGTGGCTTAGTTGATTCGAATCGTCTACCACCTATGACAGACATGAAAGGCGAGCAACCGAGGCTATTGCGGCCTATCGTACTGCAAGGACCAAGCTTTGATCCTGATCTAGACGAATACTGTATTCTAGCAGTAGGACTCGTAGCGACAGTGACAAGAGTCCTCATATTCGACCCGATGATTCCTCGGCCGACTGTTATCTGTTAGTCCAAGAATGAGAAAAGCGAGCAAACGGGTCTGGGCAGAGCCCGGTTGCCAGAGGCGTATCGGGGCATATTGTGTTCCTAACTCACCTCTAACTCGAGGAATCGTGCCTCTTCCCAGCATTGTCACTCGTTGTATACTGTTGCTCGGCATTTTTCTGTATCGAAAACAAAACCAATAGCCAATATATTGAACACAACTGAAAAGAAGGCGTTTTAGAAATACAAGAAGTAGAATGAAGTGAAAGCGTACGTAGTAAAGGCCAGAAGAAGCAGTAGAAATGGTGGTAGTGATATAAGTAGAAGAAGAGCTCACATCCCCTCGGAAGAAATGTTCCTCCTATATGCACCACTACATAGCCGTTCCTGCCTGTTTAGCCGGCGTTTGCGCGCCAGCCTCTTCTTAGCCTCCAGGAGCGAGAGGGCAGAGCGAGGGTCCTACATCCGCAGGCTTATTCAATTATTCTTTTAATGGCTGGATCAGAATGTACAGCAACTGCTCAGCCAGAACGAGCCAGCCAGAGCCAGCCAGCCATAAAGAGGCAAGACCAGCCAGCCCAGCGGGAGTCAGAGTAGAAGACATCCACGTGACATGCGGCGCTCTCATGTGTATGCAGATTTTCTGATCTATATATGCATATCAACATTTTTTTATTTATTAACTACAATTTTTTCTCTAGATTGGTTAGTTTTTTGTTTTGAAGAAAATGTCAAAGAGAAAGGGTGACACCGCCGCTCTTTACAGAAAAACGAAAAGTAATGGTAGGATCAGAGACGATGGTGAGAGTGCGAATGGTTCACAGTCCAAAAAGTCTCGGATAGTTACATCGTTAGCTGATTTGTCGGAAGAGGATGATGAAGATATGGAGAGTGATGATGTAGAAGAGGAAGAGGAAGAGGATGATGAAACCGGTGGAAACGAAAACGGAGAACAACAACTATCCCAACAGCATTCCGAATTAAAATCTTCCATCTCTGCTCAAGATGTCCAGATCGCCAGAGAAACCTCGGAGTTGTTCAAATCCAATATCTTTAAAATGCAAATTGATGAACTTTTATCAGAACTAAATATGCCCGAAAAACATTCTCAAGCTTTGGATAAGATCCTGTTCCAAATCAATCACGTTTTACAGCAGACTCCTACTAATGAACAGGAATTCTCTATCGGTCAAGCTATTAAGCTCATTTCTGCTAAGAAATTGACTATCCCATTTCCTGATCCCAAACCTTCTTTGGACGTAAAATATAAATTCAGATCAGCTCATCCTGATAGTATCAATGTCACTGGTAGCTATTCTCTCAAAACTGCTGTCAGTCAGCCTGAAGGAACCACTATCGACATGTTGATAACTATGCCTAGTTCATTATTCCAAGATAAAGACTACGTGAATTATCGTTATTTTCATAAAAGGGCTTTCTATGTTGCCTATATTGCATCTATCATCAAGGCGGACAGTTCTCTTCCTGTTACTGTGTCGTATGCCTTACAACACGATGACCCGTTAAAGCCAATCATTAGGCTTGCACTGACTGATCCAAAGCTTTCCAAACGATTCAACATCAGTATCCTGGTTGGTGTTCCAAGCAATACCTTTGAGGTTCGTAAACTTGGTCCAGATAGGAATTGTGTCAGACTGCAACAGGACGATGGATCTAATGTTAGCTCTGTCTCTCCTCCTACTCCATTGTACAATGCGTCGCTTTTGTCCGATGCCACATACGATCCTTACCTCAAGTTCATCCATAGGGCCTCTCATCAATGCGGTGCTTTCAAAGAGGCTGCGAAACTGGGCCGTCTTTGGCTACGTCAACGCGGCTTTGACTCTTCTCCTAGATATGGTGGATTTGGTCATTTCGAATGGTGTTTGCTTATGGCTGCTCTTCTTCAAGGTGGTGGTGGCCGCAGTGGCTCAAGCAAAGTACTTATGGCTGGTTATAGTAGTTACCAACTATTCAAAGCAACTCTCACGTTCCTTGCCACTCAAGATTTATGTGGTAGTAGTAGTAGTCGGATTGGATTGTCTTTCTCCGTTGAAAAGGGACAGTCTAGTAAACTAGAAAATTTAAGGCATCTAGTTCCATCAAAGTATAACAGCTCTCCTGGAACTGCTGCTTTTCTATTCGACAGAGACTTCAAGTTGAATATTTTCTACAAGTTATCCAGTTGGAGTTATAGTTTATTACGTCATGAAGCTGCCGTTACTAGTGACCTATTGGGTGATGTCGTCAAGGACCGATTTGATGTTATTTTCTTGGAAAAACTGACCGTTCCTCAACTTCGTTTTGATAGTTCCTTTATTGTCACTTTTCCTCTCAATGATAACAAGTCCTTCACTCCTCTTGATAGAATCAACCATCGTTCTTATCAGCATTTCTGCGTTGAAAAGCTTGCAAGAATTTTATCCATTGGTTTAGGGAATCGTGCCAGCCAAATATCATTCACTCCTCTTTCGTCTCTCTACTCAGCTACTGCCGCTACTAATACTACATGGGATCTTGGTAAGCGCAAGGGAATTTTTGAAGAAAATAGCATCTTGGTAGGAATAATTTTTAACGCGCAGGAATGCGACAAATTGGTTACCCATGGCCCATCCTCTGACAGCATTGATGAGGCAGAGAAGTTCCGTCGCTTCTGGGGTAAAAAGAGTGAACTAAGAAGATTCCAAGATGGTAGCATATTAGAGTCGGTTGTTTGGAAGCATAGCCCCACCAAGTCAGTAGTCAGCTTGATTGTCGAATATATTCTCAACCGTCATCTGCCTGGTTCTGAAATCCAAAATACTCATGACAAAATTCTCAAATACATTCCTCTTCAGCTAAAGTTCCCTGGCTATAAAGAACGGGCTTCTAACTCTACCCAACTTTTCCAAATGAAGTACCAAGCATTCCAACAAACTGCTGGTCTTATTCAAAGTCTTTCTGAACTTCCACTAAGGATTCGCTCAATTCTCCCTGTGTCTTCTTCTCTTCGTTACACTAGTATCACCGAACCATGCGCATTCGATTTCACTGCTGATGATAGCATATCTAACGGTATTATTGAATTTGAATCTTCAAGTAAATGGCCGGATGATATCAATGCTTTGGAGAAGACCAAGATTGCTTTCTTGATAAAGATTGCAGAAGAACTAAGAAAAAAGGATAAAAAGCTAATGATTCTCGTGGGAGTGGAAGGCTCTGACGAGTTCATCCCTAACGGTCCAGAGGAGATCGGCTTCTTGCAAGTTCAAACAACTGAAGGTTATTCATTCAAATTTAGGATTAGAAACGATCGTGATGAACTGCTTTATGAACGGATGAATGAAGAGAAACACCACCAGGACGGTTCTACTGTCACGCTTTATAGACGAAAGTACTCGGAAGGTATCATTCATAATCGTGTTATTCATACCTTAAGTTTAAGATACCCTTATTATTCGACTACTGCTCGTCTACTCAAGGTATGGTTTAAATCGCAGATGCTAGCAAGTCATGTCCCGGAAGAAGTTATTGAACTTTTAGCATTAAAGCCTTTCTTAGATTCGGCTCCCTATGTTCCGCCTGGCAGTGCAGTCACTGCCTTTTATAGAGTTCTTGCATTTTTATCCACTTGGGATTGGCGTGAAGAGCCTCTTATCCTTGACACTGAAAAAGCTTCCGATGCTAGTAAAGATGATGTAGCTGCAACAACGCTGTCATCAGTTGAAGGAACTGCGATGTCTTTACCGTTTTATCAGAAATTGACTGACGCTTTTACGAAACACAGAGTTCAGGACCCTGCTCTAACACTTAGCCCTATGTTTATTGGTACAAAGCACGATACCACTGGTATTCTCTGGACTCAGCAGATTTCTCGCTCTGAAATTGGGAAAATCGTCTCCGCTCGTACTACCGCGTTAGCAAGAGCTGTTGACCACATGTTAACGTCTGGACATATTGACCATTCTCTCATGTTCAGAACTTCGTTAGTCGACTTTGATGTTCTCATTCATATCAAGAACCCATCGTCTGATCAGTCCCCTCAAGGAGGGTATAAAAACCTTCAGCTTCCCCAGCGTGTTGAAGATTTGGATGAATTGGTGGGAAAGTCGGTCAATATAGGCCTTGAGTTTTACAAAGATCTCGCTCGAAAGTATCAGGATTCTCTCATCTTGTTTTATAGTGGTTCACCTGATGATAAGACTGCCGGGAATCATATTATTGCTGGTCTCTGGAAGAGAGAAGTTCTACGAGCTCAAAAGTTCAAGGTTAATCTAAACTATTCGACCATTCCAACGAGTGGGTCTGATCTAGTTGAATTAAATAAGCAGGCAGTGCTAGAAGAGATCACCAGAATCGGTGCGGATTTGGTTATCAAAATCGATATGTAGTTTATGTTAAATATTAAGCTAACTTGTAACAATAATATATAGTAGTAATGAAATGTATTTCTATACACTAGTTTTATGTTATGATCTCTCAACAATATCTCTTATCGGTCTAGGCATAGGATATGTTGGGCCTCCTGTCAATAGTCTTCGCAAATGAACGCCATAGTCAAATCTACATTGTAAAGCTTGTTGTGTAGACATGCTGGTGGCATAACAGTAGTTATCAAATCTACAGTGAGATCTGGTACAGTCGGGAGAATACGGGGAACGTCTATAAGCATTGTCTGAATATTTTTGAGACATCAAAGGATCGTTTTTAATCCCTTCCGCAACTCTGTGCCAGAACCCTGCGTTCAAGGGCTCTGTCTTGGACCAAGTTTGATAAGGATCGTATTCCTCTCGTGCAGAATATTCATACTGCCATTGGAGATCAGCGTCGTCATAAAACGTATTATTTAGCGGCGCATGGTAAGTATATGCTTCCATGATATCAAAAGATCCCGAATCGACTTGATAATACCTAAATCCAGGGTTATAATGAGACAACGGAGTTACCGAGGGCCCAATCCAGGCGACATTTAATGCATCTTCGATAGCTTTCTGAGTTGCATTATGTCTATATAGTACTGTAAACTCGTCTTGATGGGTATGACCAAAGAATAACGCAGCAATTGTCTCTGGTGAAAACCTTACAAATATTTGGTAGAGTGATTGAGACGCAATTGGCATGGCTTCATCTGTTAATCCTCCTGGCGGTACATGCGCAATTATCCATACCCTTTCTTTGCTCGTCTCTGCTTTAATTAATTCATCGACTAAAAACCTAAGAGTACCAGATGTGTCAGGGTTCTCCATATTCCAGTAATTGTAAAAGTTCCACCGATACCAAAAATTAGAATTAAGCGATATGATACGCAGACCATGTCTAGTCTTTGTAGAGTAGCCGCCATAATGCAATCTTGCTTGTCTAGCTGTGTCTTTATTTAACCAGTCATTATCCTCCCATAGCTTAGCCATCAAGTTTGTATTAAAAGTAAAGAGATCAGCATATCCCGAAGACTTTTGAGCTACCTGGCTAAAAGGATAGCTGTCATGGTTCCCCAAGACTGCGTATACGGGAGCATCATTTAGGTATTTCTTCAAGTAACTCATAACCTTTTCTTCTTCCTGGAGGCTTTGCTCGTAACTGATCCATGCTGGATTGTGGTCCACCATATCACCAGTGAAAATAGCAAACTCATAACTCAATCCTTTTTCATAATTCAGCATTGACAACCCTGCTAAGGATCCGTCTACAAGTGATGGAGGGGCATCGCAATTATAATAACCCATTTTTGGAGCGGGGAAAGATATTTGTAGAGGGTCATGTATTGAGTTTGGAGTGCAACACATTATTCCCACGCAGTTGCCCTCTGCTCCGACTTTATAATCAGTTGAAAGATGAATATCCGATAAATGAACAACTCCAAATGTTACACCTGATCTTGGAGGGGCTGTGATGTCTTGCGGTTTAGGGGGCCACCAGGTGGATAAATCGTACGACGGGGTTTGTGGCAGGCCGCATAGCCCCTGGAGAATATAATGACAGAAATAGTCCCCATCTAGAGTCTTTGGTTCCATTAAAGCTAAGACATTTACTAAATCACTAATGAATGAGCTATGGGGACCTCCCTGAGCAGCTTTGTAGTAAGTGAGGTCACATCTTGAAGTACCCGATAATTTCTTATGTTCGCATATCCTTTGAAGAAGTATTGGGATAGACTCGGGAGCATTTATAGATACTTTCTTTGTAAGCTCCAAGCCGGTTTTACAGACACGGCAGTAATCACCGTTCTTGGAGTTTTTATACATCCGAATTAGTTTTCTAGCCAAAGTCCCATTTTCTGCATTTTCCTTGATCGCCAATCTTTCCTGATGGTTTAGTCGTGTTTGGTCTGTAACGTTGAGCAGTATTAAAACGATGAATCCGAAGTTGAAAATTGTTGTTATCCACATAGTATAGAATAAGCTAGTGTGTTTTTCTTCTCCCGTATAGCATTTATAGTATTGATTTGTATTCGTTCATTGCTTCATATTTCTGTTACCATCAGTTATGTGTGGCTAGGGACAGCATAGGATCTTCCGCCAACAAACTAATCTAGATTCATGGTAATGGAAAATATAACAAGAATGCATCAATTCTGAGAGTACATGCAACAAACAATTAAGCAAAATAATTAACATAATAAACAATAAACAAAGATTGAACAAAAAATATAATACTTTTAAGTCATACAGGCGTAGAAGGTTGGCGTTCCTTTTAGATAACAAAAAAAATCAAATGGCATTCAACCCCATTCTACTTTTTCGATGATTGGTTTAGAAGGTGGTCTTTCTACCTTTGAAATCAGGAGTACCGCGTGGTCTGAAACCACCTCTTCCACCACGATCACCGAATCCACCGCGTCCACCACGTCCTCCACGGTCGCCAAAACCACCACGACCACCACGTCCACCCCGATCACCGAATCCACCACGGCCACCGAAGCCACCACGTCCACCGCCACGACCGCCAAATCCACCAGCACCAGGAGCCGGTGAATCCCTTGGGGTAGAGAAATCTAAACGAATAGGACGTCCTGCAACGTCAGCTCCTTGAAGGTTGTTCAAAGCATTTTGAGCCTCGTCAACGGAACCGAATTGAACGTAACCGAAACCTTTAGGTTGCTCGGTCTCAGGGTGAGTAGGAATACGGACAGAAATAACACTTCCTTGTTGTCCAAAAACTTCGAAAAGTTGATCACGGTCTGTATCAAATGACAAGTTACCAACAAACAAAGTATCAGATGGAGCTGATGGTTTATCACCATATTGAGAGGCTCTGCTAGAAGCTCTGTTTTGAGGAGTTTGAGGCTTGGAGTTGGAAATATCAAGGTTAATGGGACGACCATCGATTTCCTTACCTTGATGCTCTTGAAGAGCCTTTTCGGCCTCTGCCTTGGTCTTAAAGTCAATATAACCAAATCCTTTTGATCTACCAGTGGCACGATCGGTCATGACACGAGCGCCAGTGACACCAGCGACATTTTCGAATTCTTGAGCGAGCCAAGCATCGTCGATATTCCAAGAAAGAC
Organism: Sugiyamaella pinicola; assembly: GCA_030565085.1. NCBI lineage: Eukaryota > Fungi > Ascomycota > Dipodascomycetes > Dipodascales > Trichomonascaceae > Sugiyamaella > Sugiyamaella pinicola. The sequence goes on from JAJMAW010000131.1 coordinate 9,042, forward strand.
GGCCAACGAAAAGAGTGGCTGGCTCTTCCTCTTCTTCAGCAGCAGATTCCTCAACCTTTTGCTTTTTAGAATCAGCGGCAGGCTGTTCTTCTTCGTCATCGGATGCCTTTCTCTTTGAAGACTTTTCTTCTTCTTCATCATCATCATCAGAATCAGAGTCTGAAGACGACGACGAGTCTGAATCAGAAGATTCTGAGCCAGTTTCAGACGATTCTTCTTTCTTTTCCTCCTTTTTCTCTTCCTTCTTTTCTTCTTCTTCTTCTTCTTCTTCATCAGAATCAGATGAGTCGGAATCAGAGTCAGATGAGTCTTTCTTTTCTTCCTTCTTTTCAGATTCAGAGTCGGAAGAAGATGAAGACGAGTCAGAGTCAGAGGAAGAGGAAGAAGACGAAGATGATGAAGACGAAGATGAGGAATCAGAGTCAGAATCGGATTCAGAATCGGATTCTTCCTTCTTAGATTTAGATTTCTTGGATTTCTTGTCCTCCTTGACGGGCTTCTTAACTTCCTTCTTGGAAGAAGAAGCAACCTTCTTTTCAACCTTGGTAACCTTGGCTCCCTTGGTTTGAGCTTTTAAAGCTTCGCTTTTCTTATTATCCTTGGATTTAGTTTTAGCCATTTTTAGAAAATTTGTTCTTGATTCTGTATTGTAATAAAAATGGTTTCTAAAGGGAATCGAAATATTTTATAGTTCAACCCGATTAATTTTTTTTTGATAAAAAAATAAGGGTTTGGTAAAATTTTTCAAGAAAAAGAAATCATTACATGATGTGATGGTGCGGCAGAAAAAAATTCTCCCTGAATAGACAGAGGACTGCCAGGTCAGTGGAGCCGAATTGGTCTTATTTTCTTTATATGATTTCTTGCAAGTAGCAAGATGAGATATAAAAAGTTAAAGATGAAATGTGGCCTTCGCTAGCTCAAGGTTTGGTGGTAGCTTATGTATATTCCAGATAAAATACGGTTTATTTGCTATATAAGAGCAAACCTCTCCAATCCCTCTTAGGCGATTCGACAGATACGTCCAAGATTACTACTGTAAGGGCCATCAACGGCTTTCCCATCTCGGCAAAAAATTCTCTGTTTTAGAACAAAGCTGGCAGTTAGAATAATCGCAAGACACACATAGCAGAGCGTTCAGGCATACTGATCGACATTGTCATCTAAGCCCTAACCGCTATCTTGATAGATGTACGCTGGTTCCCTGCATGAGACTATTCCCAGACCCGTAGCTCGAGCTTTTGAAAATAGTTCACTTAATATATAAGTACTAGCTATAATAATAAAAATAATAATAAAAACGCTTCTTATAACGTTGTGTATATATGCATAATTCAACCCTTCCTTGATTCTTCCGCGACTCTTAATCATCGATAGCATTCGACGATAACTCGGTGATCTGACCAGTTTTAGCTGGATATTTACTTGGTGATATTGAAGATGACGATGACGTGCGGCGACGATAATGGATTGGTAATGTTGGAGTTTGTGCGTGTCCTTCTTTGCCAATAGCTTCAAGTCTGGTCCTCAGCACTGCCAACCTATGGCTAATACTAGAAATAAATTTCTCTACAATTGCCCGGTCATCGCCATCCAGGACCTCTTCCTGTTTATCTGATACTAATAATGCTTCCAACATCCACACTGCAGTACCGTAAGATAATTCACACCCCTCAAGGTCTTCTCCTACTTGCTCATTCACTGCAGCTGCTCTAGACATTTCCAACGCACGGTCAAATATGAGCTTTTCAGCTGTAACAGAGTATGACGGCTTATCTGGAAGACGTCTGTTTGACCTCCTGTTGTGGCCAGTACCAGAATAGTAAGATTCCATGCGAGCCTGGGCATATTCAGCTTTTTCAAGAGATTCGTTAAACTTTTCTCGTATCCATTGCACAACGTCATTCAGTTGTAGCGAAGCTCCTTTACTGTCGTTGTCATCCCACCAGGTTGCAGCCTTATCCATTGCTTTCGATAATAATGATAGTGTCTTGACGTACAGCACAAAAGCTTCTTCAGCGACTACCACCCCTATGTCAGGGTCAAGACTGTTTACGTGGTTTCCATGGTCTTGTTGTTGTTCATGTCCGGCAAATATATCTTCATCATCATCATCAATAGCACTGGAAGTAATTCGATCCGGATCAACCGGTAACAACTGAGAATACTTGACTTCAGCAAATAGGTTCACGACCTTCGCCTTGGTAGCTAATGCTTCTAGTTCCCTGATCAAAATCCTTTCTTCTGCTTCAATAGATGAAGGAATGGGTCTTTGTGCAAATTGAGGTGGGGATACCGAAGTGGTTGTACCGTAAGCATCTACCCTGGTACCAAATAACCGAGCAGATGCCATATTAAGTGCTTTAGATAATGCATTAGTAGGTGAACTACCATAACCAATTGACATTCTTCTATCCCGTTGCATATTATTCTGTATGATTGTTCGAATAGGAGAGCCAAAAGTTCTTGGAGAGGTTGGTGAATAAGCTAATTCATCTGCTAAAGCATTAACTTCAACTGTTCGCTTTTCTACAACCACATATTCCTGTTCTAGAGAGTTATCATCACGAAATGAATGACGTGAAGAGTATGAGTTAGCCAAAGTACTGTTTGTTCGGTTGGCTGAGACAGCTACTTGGCGATTTGAATTATATATTGGTGGGGACAAATCTTGTTTCCCGGTGGTGGTTTTAGCACGAGAATGGGAGCTGCGACGACTGCTGGTGTTGGTGTTTCCGGCACCGATGTTGTTGGGTTTATTTGCCTTTTCATCATCACCAACAAGTAATGATGAGCCAGGCGATGGGCTATTTGTATTTGAAATCACTTTATCAGGAGAAACATGTCGTAAAGTACGTTGTTGGGTATTAATATTAGTATTGGCGGCGGTGGCAGTGGTAGTAGTAGTTATTGGTGTATTAGCTCGTCTACGGGCTATTCTATCATTCTCTTTCTCAATTACTTCTGGTGACCCAGAAACAGATCTTGATGGTGGAGTGGGGAGTTGGCTAACTGTTGGTACTCCTTGAATATATTCAGAAATGAAGATTTTTTCATCCAACTTTGACTGATCCAAGGGTTTGTTTTCAGCAACAATATCTTGTCTAAGAATTGGATTGTTAAAAAATTCAGCAAAACCAACTCGTTCAGTGGGCGATTTCTTAAGTAAAGATCGGATTAATCTTCGAATTTCTTCTGACGATGTATTCGTAGATGGAAAACTGATTTTATCATCTGCTTTCTGAATATTCTTTAATAAATCAACATGATTGGATGCTTGGAACGGAGGCTTTCCAACCACCATTTCATAGACAACAGCACCAACAGACCATAAATCAGCCTTGGCATTATATTTCTCATAACGAAGAATCTCTGGAGCCATATATAATGGTGATCCACAGAGTGTTTCAGCTAGTGACGTACTGGGCAGGATCCTAGCAAACCCGAAATCGGCTAATTTCAACACTGGCAACTCCCATTGTCCAGAATAACCAGCTTCCTGTGCTTCTTCCTGGGTTTTCTTTGGGGGAAGTAATAATAAATTCTGAGGCTTTATATCGCGATGAACTAAGTTTTGTTGCCTTAGAAACTGAAGTGCGCTTGCTAGCTGTTTAAGAAAATGTCTGGCCAAGTCTTCATGAAGTCCACCGTTTGTAGAAGGGTATCTTTCAAACAGCGAGGCCACTAGCGGTAGTGACGAGGAAATTTTATCTCGATGACGAATGAAATATGATAAGTCACCCAACGAGCAATATTCCATTGCTAGATAAAAGTGAGTTGAGCTCCGCCTATAATCTAAAAGGGCCACAATATGAGGGTGCTTCATTGTTTTAAGAATGGAGATTTCCGATTCAAGGTTCTCCAGTAGTTTCTTATTAAGCTTTGCTCTAGAGACTGCTTTAATAGCTACACCGGTGCCAGAAGGGATGTGTTCGCCTTTATAAACAGTAGCAAAGCTACCTCTGCCGATTTCGGCGCCGATTCTGTAGTCATCGAGATCCTGCTCGTTTGGTCTACCATCGTTTGACATTAGGGGAATTACAGTGAATAAGTTTAAGTGGTGGTGGTGGTGGTGTAACCGATGATTAGCAGGTACTAAAGCGCCCGACAGTCTGTATATCCTATCGATAAGACTTACAAGTCAAGTATTAGTTCATCTACGCGTATAAGCAGCACCAAAAAAAAACTCACTCTTATAGTGATCCGGCTTGTTAGAACAGTGGCAAAGATTTGTAAGTATATGTAATAGCGCGATGTTTCTTTCGTATTTCCTCTATCTCCCTTTATGACTGACAACACAAATTGCTATTTCCCGTGAAGTAGTTGTATGTTTAGTTAAGAAAGAGAAAAAAAGGTAACAGAGATAGAGAACAGAAGTATGTGTGCATGTGTGCAGACAGCCTTTTACAGCCTAATAATAAATATAAATGTGGGTTGTTATCGGTGTGATTATAAAGATAAGGGTTGTTACCAGATTGAGTCGGCACTATCGGTCAGGTAGAGAGTAGCAGTAGAAACCAGCCTTACTTCGGATCATTAAGTAATCAGATAAGAATAAGAGAGGAACAGACGGCAGTCTAGAAGAGGAATTGTTGCGCGACCGGTGATATATACGTAACTGATACTGACAATTCTGTAATAGGGGCTTGCTATGACTCTATCGAGTTGCTCAATATTGTAAAACAAAAAAGTTAACTTCCTGTGCAGCGTGTAATTAAAAAATAACTTTATTATTAGCATTGTGTATATACTCTTCCTCCTAGATGGATACAATATTGGATATAATAAGGTTGGCTCTATTGTTTTCTTTCCTGTCTTCTATCACTGTTACTGCTTATCTACTGATAAGATACGAAGTTGCTGCAGGTTTTAGATAGCGGGGAAATTCAAAAGATAACGTGATAGCGATACTATATAGCATAACGGCTTGCGACATACAGAGCACGGATGGCTGTTTCCGCCTTGGCATACATGTATACTATGAAGCATTAAGCCTCTGAGCTGATAATGGGTTTCATGCTCTCTTTACTATACGTCATAACCTGAAACAGGTCGTGTCGTCAGGTGGGTGGTTACCCTAGCTGCCTCTGGCGGCTGGGCTCTGCCCAGACCCGTAGAATCCTGATGCCGGAGGCAGACCGCGGTATCGCCCAGCCGCGAGAGGCAGAATAGGCGAAGACAACAAAACAAATATTAATTAATATGGCCCAAAAATTAAAACACTATGCTAAATAAAATAATATACATGAATAACCTGTCTACAAGACTTTTTTACGCTCTTTACGAGGAGGTTTGTTCTTACGACGTTCTTCTTCAGCTTCGCTCTCTATACCGGAGCAGCTGTCCTCATCGTCATCATCACTAGGAAGAGAAACGTATTCATCTTCGGGGGAAGAAGAAGTGGAATTGCCTCCAGCACCAGGAGATCTAGCATGAATACGCATGTGCTGAGCAAGGTTGTCTGAACGAGAAAACTTCTTGCCGCAGTCATCACATTCGAAAGGCTTTTCTCCAGTGTGTAATGAACGGTGATGACGCTTAAGATGTTCTTGACGTCGAAAAGTCCTGTTGCAATCTTCACAAATGAAAGGCTTTGTTTGATCATCGTTGTTGATGGGTTTTCGACCTCTGCGGTATAAAGTTACTGGCAGACTTACAGTCTTGGTAACGTTTGTGGTTGTGGTGCGAGTATCGCGAGATCCAGAGAAGTAGCTTCCAGCAGGAGGTGATTTTTTGTTCTCAGCTGTAGAATCAACGGGTGAAGATGCAATATCATCATCGTGCTCCTCCTCCTCTTCTTCAATTGTAGCATCAGATTCCATTCCTGAATCAACATGTGTTTGTGGTAATGGAGGATTAGGATTAGGATTAGGAGTAGCAGTAGTAACAACAGGAACAGGAGTGGTAGTTGATACCTTTCTACGTTTCTTTGGAGGAAGAGGAGATTTGACTACAGGTTTTGATTCTACTTCTACATCTTTTTCTTCCTTAACTTCCACATTAGGTACCGACTTTCTCTTGCGACCTCTTGGTTTGGCGGCAGTGATAGTTTCTGTAGTAGACTTCTTCCTTTCTCTTTTAGGAACGTCTCGTGACTTTCTTCTCTCCTTCTTAATATCTGTTGACTTTCTCGTTTCTTTGGTCTTGACGTCTGTAACAATGACTTTTATTCCAACATCAACAGCAGTGGTGGTAGTAGCGGTGAAAGTTTCAACAGCTGGAAGTATAGCGGATTCGACAACCACTTTGTCAGTCGGCAGTTCCAAACTTTTTGGGTCACAAAATGTAGAGTCCATAGGACTGGTAGAAAGAATGGCAGTAACAGGAGAATCCGATAAGGTCAAGAATTGATCATTTGTGAATTTATGTTTCTCACCGCCAAGGCAGAAATCAGCTAACGATTCTTGGTATTGAATTGGAGACTCTGAGAAGTCAATTCCTAATCCAATTGTACCACTTGGAGGAGAATAGTAATAGTTTAGGAGAGTGGATGAGTTCTCATGCGAGAAGCCAGTTATTTGGGAACCAGATGAATAGGAAGGAGTAACGGGAGATGTGGAATAAGATGACAATCCATCGTCATCAGTATTAGTTGTTGACATTTGAAGTATAGGGGGAGTGGTAGAGGAATAGTTCGGTACTAGCGAGGGAGCAATAGGATGATGAGCACCAGCGCCAAGATGATGGTGATGATGGTGATGATGATGATGATGGCCAATATCACTAGTATGCCAGGAGGACTCTAGAGGTAAAAGATGGTCTTGATTATCCAAGGAATACTCATCATCGTCTTGAAGTAAAAGGCCATGTCGACCCAAGGAAGAGACGGTAAGAACCGAAGAAGAAGAGTAAGTGGCCATTGGGAATATTAAAAGAGTGAATGAATGAATAAAAAATGAATGAATGACTAGAAGAGACTTTGAAAGAAAAACTACAAGTTGAATTCAAAGCGTCCGGCGGGTCATATATATAGAACCACGGATCATGTCATTTACATTATCTTTCGTAAACGGACGCGGGAGTAAACTAATGCAGTCAGTCCTTTTTTTCAGAAAAAAGTAAATAGAAACGGCCCTGCAGAAAAAAGAAACCGCCAGGGCACCCTGGGAAGATAAGCCCTGTCGCTAGGCTGGACTAAGCCAGGATCCAGATCTTCTGCCAGATATAACGGTAACCCCAACCCCCTGCGCAGGACCCCTGCGGACTGGAAAAAAGAAACGGGTTCATCATGGAAAAGAAATATAAGAAAAGTAACGAAAATGTGAAACCGTAGGAGTTATAACCGCGCCTGTGTTTGGTGACGTGACAACTGTCTCTTAGATAGTAATAGTGGGCGTTAAAGATAAGTACGATAGTGAAAGGCATTGGAATTGAATTGTCAAATAATGCTCTATCTGCCTACTTACCCACACCACTTGGCCAGTTGTATCCTTGGCTGCTGCTCCTCCTCTTACCTAACGTTTGTCAATACGTACTTACCACTTTTATACATATAGCCTATAGCTTGAAAAACTCAAACTATACATGTTACTATGGTTATGAGTGAGTACACACCGGACGCACAGGGGCGAAGCGAGAAACATCAGTAATAGAAGCGGCCGGGACCAAAAAGCCTAAAGAAGCCGCCAAACTACGAATAAAAAGTTTAGTCCACTTCAATTAGTAGCATCATCCATCTCGCTTCCATGTCAATGTTGAATATTTATGGTAGCTTTAATTTCATATTTCGGTAATGTTTGTTGTCACTGCTACTGCTGTTACTCTGTACTCTGTACTCTGTCCTCTGTACTCTGTCCTCTCTACTATGTCCTCTCTGCTCTGTCCTCTTTGCTCTATCCTCTCTACTCTGTCCTCTCTACTCTGTCTCTCTACTCTGTCTCTCTACTCTGTCTCTCTACTCTGTCTCTCTACTCTACTCTACTCTGTGTTACAGTTATACATGAACCATCAATACTAAGTGCTCGCCAAGTATGACCGGCCCACATACTCCACGCTGCGGCAGTCCCCACTTTCTTTACTATTGCAACCATTCGCAGCGCATTAGAGCAAGGCACTATATAAAACAACAAATGATGGTGAAAATTCTGAAACATCTGACGGAAAAGCACACGGTTGGTTGGTCCGTACACGCAATCGCTATCACGCACACACACAGTCCAGTTCTACAGCAGATACAGATAGATAATGGACCGGAAAACGGATGCACACCTGTTCCCCGTATTGTTATTTATAGAGTGCCTGATTCTAACTCTGTTTCAATATGAAGAAATCAAAAAAGTCAGGAAGCTAATTATCTAATCTGGAGGAGCCCAAAAACTCAAAATGAAATTTTTTTTCACTCTAACCAGATCTGGCAGTGATAAAATAATAAAAAATCTCCGTTGGACTAGCGATCAGCCGTTCGTGTATATGTATAGGAGAACGGTTATTATGACGACCGACAAATGAGTAGACCGAAGTCCAACCACCCTGTCAACTTGAAGTGAGACTGTCCGTCCTCGCTTCGTTCGTCCGTATCAACAAATAGATGCAAAGTGAGATAAGGGCTTAGAATGGAAGAGAGAAAGAGGCAGCAATTGCAATACGGACAATAGATATAATGATTCCAGCCTCTCTCCTCGCTCTCCCGAGAGTCGCTTTTTCCTATTTTCGTCACTGTTTCTATTCTTGTGACTGCATATATCACTACACAATACTCTCTCTCGAAACGAAAAACAAGAAGTAAAAAAAACCACTTTGCAGTGTCGCTCTCTGTCTAACATTGCTTTTGAAATATGATACAATCTATAGATAACGCTAAGATCCTTCTCGAGGAACGATCTTCGAGACCTCCTACATTGTACACAGAATTAGTTAGCGTGACATGCAATCATTTTCCAACGGTCTCTGCCACCGCCGCTCCTCGTGGCTCCGACAGCCACAGTCTGCCACGAGATGGTTGGGGGGTTCTGCCTCCGGCGGCTGGGCTCTGCCCAGACCCGTAGCTCCGCTTCGCGGAGGGCTGGGAGCTCATAGCTTCGAGCGAAGCGAGCTACGGGTCTGGGCAGAGCCCAGCCGCCGGAGGCAGAGGCCCACCCCTGTACGTCATTTAGTGGCTGGCTGGCCACAGTCCGCCACAGCTCGCCACAGTCGGTCCGTGCGCCGTGCTGCTGCACCATCATCATAATCACCATCGTCGTCCAACATCGACCGACCCACTCCTATCGACACCAATTCTTTCAAACGGTCGAACGGACGGACCAACAAACGGAAATGAAAAACTCATATCGCGGCTGATCTGTTTATCGACTCATTAGTTTCAAACGGGCCTCGTCTTTACTCTCGCTCTAATAAGCATCTACATGATATCAGCCGACGTGTAGTAGCCGACATGGTAGTAGCCAATATGGTTGCCAATATGGTTGCCGACACGGTAGGCCATTGACATATGCTGTCACCTTAGGCTATAAACTGTCACTATTTACCCGCGGTCGCCCTCGTGCTGCTGATGATGTTCATTCTAACCGATTTCGCCGTGTGCTCTCTCCGATTTCGCTTCCTCTCGCCGTGTAATAAAAACACCGCCGCGCCAGTATACTGAGTTTCTATGGTTATCATACTATAAACAAACCACCACTGCAACTACTTCCTGGACCCACAATAACCGCATATTCAAGCGTCAAAAAAAGTGGCTGGCATACGGCATCAATGTAAAAGTGAATTCTTGACTAGTAAGCGGCAAAGCGGCTAAGCGACCCACTGTGTGATTTATATATCACCACTGGATTCACGGTAGTCGCCTATTGTTAAACGACCCTGTCACTAAACTTTAAACGCTTTGGTGGTGTCTCAGCAATTCCGTGGGAATTGGTTCATATAGCTGCCATCGCATGAAGTTTCTCCAGTTTCCACAGTCACGAAGTACGTACACGCTCTCTCTATGTTCGTGTGAAAAAAGAAAAACAAACGAAAGGAAAAACAAACAAATCACCTACTCTGCATTGCACTACATAGTCTAAACAACCTGATTGTGTCTCCAAAGTGCCGCTTGGACACACAGCGTGTACAAAACATTTATAGCATTGTTTGTGCGTGGCTGCTTTACTTTTCTTCCATTTTGACTTCTCTGACCGCTCTGAATCTATCGGGGCCATTTAGCAGGAAAAAAACGGCCCCGTCAACAGATCTACATACAATTTCTCCCCCTTATTTCGCCATATCTTTTACCTAGTTCCAATCTTGAACTAGAACCCCTTGAACCCCTGGAGCCCCTGGTTATCCTCGCCTAAACAACACTAACATTACTGTCAACACTTCTTTTTCTGCCTGTCCAAGTCCAACTATAGGATCTTCTCTGCAATTCACTGCACCACGCACCCTTGGTTAATGTATATCTGATGTACATTTCCATATCCAAGCTGGTTGTTGCCGTTTCCACGCTACTGCAAAGTCCCTTAAAGACTGACAAAGTTTTTCATGGTGGATGTATAAAACCGAAATAGTCAATAACCGGAGAGTCAAGCTTTATCACTGTGCACTACCATTTTGGACAGGACGACCTGATACAAACCTACATGGCCAAGGTAGAGGAGGTTGTATTATACCGTCCCATTTGGGACAGAATAATTGAAAAAAAAAACTTACGAAGCTACTACACTACTACATTGCGCAATCGTCCTTCCCCGCCCGCCTTCCCTCTCAGCACGATAAGAAGACCCTTCCGGAGATAGCACGGGACGTGATAACATTCAAAATTAAATTGCAATTGTATCTGAAAAGATTACGATCTGATTTTCATCTGCATCCCATCAGATCAACAACAGTCTACTAAATAGTCGAATATAAGGTTACTACTGCTAACAAACTTTTTGCTGGCTTCATTGTTAGATATACCAACTTATGAGCAACTTAATTATCGTTCCTTCTATACACGCCGCCGCCTTCCATGGCCTCTGAGCCACTGTTTGTTCAATACCGGTACCACGAGGATGGCTTTTATAACATTCACCGTAACCTTAATGGAAAATCATTGGATAATCATCGTTAATTGGTGGGAGACACAGCAGAGTGGACATCGTGATTTGCCGCTGTCCCGGCCGATATACAATCGATCAAATGATCCACTCTTTTACTTTAATTCATTAGAGAAAACAAACATCAAACATGACTCGTATATCCATTAATATCATAACTAAATAAAGAAATATTTACAGTTGACTTTTACTAAAGTGCAGCAACATGCACGATTTCAAAACGTCAAAATTATTGAAATTATTTTTCCATGCCATCCGAGCCTTAATAACGAAAAATAAAACAAAAAATTTTAAAAACATGCCAAGAGAATAGAAGTCCGAAGCTGCATAATAAGATTTTACTTTTGAAAACATCCCACGTCCGAGGAATGCGGCAACACCGAAAGGTTTCCGTGGAAATACCGGTTCATAGCACCTTACTGTTGTTGAGATTGAACTTGACCTTTTTGGTAGTCTGGATCATGAGTAGGACACCCTGCGCAAGCACACGAATCTCCACAGCCACATTGGCCGGGAATAACACATGACGCGCTATAGTACACATCATAGAATTCAGAAGACTCACCATCGTCACCGGTCTGCATGTCGAGGATCCGTTGTAATGAATTCAGTTCTTCTTCGTCTTCATTTGCTAATGAAGAGTCATTTTCATGTTTAATCTGATCGAAATCTTCCTTGAACGATTGCATAGTTGCATCAGTGAATCCCATATCGGAAAATGAAGCACCGTCAAAGCTCATAGGAGCGATTATTAGTGGCGGATCACCGCGTTGGTTGGTTGCTGCCATACTAGGCAGCGGAGTTGACAATATATCTGTCAATGGCATCGCATCTGTTTTTTGAGCACAACAGGATGGTGGTTCAGTCTTCAACAGATCGTTTGCGCCATCTACCAAAATATCCAAACATACCTCGGGACGTGTTTGTGGACTACAGCATTCTTCATTTTTGATATGCTGTTGAGTAGAAGAAATTTGACCCGTTTGTGCTTGTGGAGCTTCTAATGAAGAACCCAGGGAACTAACAGAGGATAGTGAGGTATGTGAATGTGAATGTGAATGAGTAGAGGAAGTTAATGACGACGAGCTTGCTCCACTGACATTGACTTTCAGTTCTTTCCTATACAACCCATTCCCTACGGGAACAAAAACATATTTTGACTCATCATCTTCCTCTTTATAGCTGGTGGAGCTGTTGGCGACAGATTCGTCATAGCTGTTAATATTTCCGCTGCGCTTAACAGCGTTCGTTTTCAGTTTCAGCCGAGGCTTCCTGGCCGTTTTATTTGATATAGGTTTAATATTAGACTCATTTCTTTCTTGGAATCCCTCGTATCCGGTACGAGAAGAGCCAACTATTCGAATTGTACCGTCTCTAGTGTCCACGAGCTGTTTGTAATGTCTTCCCGGTTCAATGACAATAACTGGATTATCGCCATGGCACAGGCACTGCCCATTTGCTGATTTACTGTTTCCACATCTGGAACAGTCAGGAGCCAGCACTGACGACGACCCCGACACACCAACATATCCCAGCTTCATAGTGTCCATGGCCGTACTCATTCCCGGTACACCCTCTCTACTCGGCGACAGAGGCGATAACGGATGGAACCCCCCACTGCCATTTTCCGTTGGTGAAGCAAATACCGTATTCACGGGGGAAGACAAATTAGCTGCCAGTCCGTCGTCTTTTTCTGGAACAATAGCTACTCTTGTCATCTCCGTACTCATTGGTCTACCTCGCTTTCGAACCAACACCAGGGGCCTGTACTTGTGTTCACATGTCGAGGATCTATGGCCCCGGATACAGTGCACACTGGCGGTTAGTTCTATAGCTCCACTTTGTGGATGGCGACTCCTGGGGCATCCACAGCAGTTGTAGGTGGTCTGACAAGTAGAGCCTAGGGCTTTTTTTGGGGAACTAATACTCACCAGGCATATTTCTCACCCTCGTAGATGATCATCAGGTCGGGGTCGCTGTTTCACAATTAAAAAAAAAATAGTTCTCTGATTCCTGACTACACGCCACCTTCTTGACTGTAATCTATACCTCTGTTCTGAAGATTTATCTGCTCCGGGAACTATTCATCAACACTTGACGATGAATCTACCGCCAAGCTCTCTCACATTCAAAAAAATGCCTTGAGTATCTACAAAACATCACGTGTACTGCTGTAGCCGCTCGGAGCCGCTGTCGATATGTGTCTGTGCGGAGACTTCCGAGATGGTTATCTAGATAACCAATGCGCTTATGTCTGTTAAGGTTAGAATTGATAGTAACATCGATGTAGTGGTGAAACAGCGTGTACTGGATATAGAAAGAGAAAGGAATTAACTGTTTCCTTGCCTAGAATTAGGTTGAGTGTGATGTAACAATAAGTTTGGCAGATCAGTAACTGTCTTACACATGATTTGTATATGGAAAGCATATATACTAGATATAAACACCTGAACATATTTTATGTAAGTTTATAATACCAACAAGCTGAGTATTCCTTGAAATGAGCATATTTGATCAGCAAAATAGCTCATCTATCATAGGCCGGATCTGTTGTCGAGTGTATGTGCTATACTAGCAGAGAAATAGTGATCGAAGTGATATTTCTTTTGGTTCATCCACGATGGAAACGGATAGCCATACAATACAACGAGTTTGAGCTACTACATTGTTAAGCTTTTATCATTTATCAACGGAAACGACCCAATTACCCCTGAATAAATATGTGGTGCATAACCCCTACCGCTATCATTATAATACTTGACTCGCGTGGTGGTGATGGCAATAAGACCATGATAGAAATAGCCTGCACCATAGATAGTCTCTATTACCTCATCGAGTACCATATATGATAGTGCTACTGTCACTCTCCTCCCCTTGGTCGAGAAAACTGTAATCTTACTGCTCCCATACTCAACCTCTCCCATTTACAGTTCACGGACGCTAGTAGCCATTATAGCATGTTATGCATTAAAAGGGCACCAGCCGAAGCTTCACCCCAGACATATATCATCATCCATCGTATATACCTTTGGCCCAAAACCATCTGGCTGTTTCGATTGGCGACTGTTTTCACATTTCCATTCCCATTCCCACTATGAAAAAGTCAGGCAAGAATTCTACTGCTGCTAAGCGTCTGATGACTGAATATAAACAGCTCATCAATGATCCTCCAGATGGAATTTCTGCTGGTCCAGTGGACGAAGACAATTTCTTTCTCTGGGAGTGTTTGATACAGGGTCCTGAAGAAACCCCATTTGAAGGCGGTCTATTCCCGGCCACCTTGAAGTTTCCTGAAGACTACCCTTTAAGTCCTCCAGTTATGAAATTCACTTGTCCAATTTTCCACCCGAATGGTATGTTAACTGCCTGGGCGACAGAACAACACTCGATGCCAACAGCGAGAGATGCGAGCTACCGGGTTGAGTGGGCCCCAGACACTGCTAGAGGCGTACCCGCATACTAACAATACTGTATAGTCTTCAAAGATGGCACTGTTTGCATTTCAATTCTCCATGCTCCTGGAGATGATCCCAACATGTATGAATCTGCATCGGAGAGGTGGAGCCCTATCCAAAGTGTTGAGAAGATTCTCATTAGTGTCATGAGTATGCTTGCCGAACCAAATGATGAGAGCGGCGCCAATGTAGATGCCAGTAAGATGTGGCGCGAGGATAGAGAACAGTTTAATAGGATTGTAAGAAAACAGGTCGACAAAACCCTCGGATTGTAATAAGCATACGTTTAATTAAATACAGTATTATAAATAAGAGTGTGACGGCTTCTAGACTCGGCGGTTCCGCCTGTGGCGACTGGGCACTGTTCAGGCCTGTAGCGCAGCGTCGCTGAGTTCGAACCAGGAGGATGAGTGATAGGAGAAGATGGAGGGATCAGCCTGACACAATTTCAAGGAAGGTCTCTGTCTATAAATAGTTCATTTCTACATAAATTAGTTGTTCACAGACAAATTATCGACCTTGTCGGTGACCTCATCGGTGGTGGTGGTGGTGGTGGTGGTGGTGGTTGTTGTTGCTTCTTCCTGTCCCTGTCCTTGGGCTTTTTCCTTCTCTTCGTCTTCGTCTTCTTCTTCTGGCTCTATGGAGTACCGCTCCAGCAAATAGTCAATGACTTGTTCTTGCTCGTTTACCTCTGCTTCGTAGAATGAGTCGTGTCCCGCCTTGTTCTTGGCAAATGGATCACTTCCAGCGTCACATAATGCCTTGACCACGTCCAAATGGCCGTTAAGAGACGCCCAGTGTAGAGCAGTGTTTCCAGAATCGTTTTGTGATTTGACAAACTGAATAAGGTTATCGTCGGCGAGACTGGAAAGGAGCAATTTCACGATATCCAAGTGTCCATTTCCACTGGCCATATGTAAAGGCGTAGCCAGACTGTATTCATCTTTGACCAGCAGGAGCTGTTCAGGTGTATGGTCTTTAAGAAACTGTTCGATAGCTTCAGTTTCTCCAGCTCGCGAGTCAAAGATCAAGTCATCAATTTCCTCAGAGGTTAAAGGGGTGGTGTCTTCTTTGCCAGTAGTCATATTGTCCAGTTCAGGGGATTAAGAAAATAGAAGTTTACTGGCCAATTCTAATTTTTTTGGATCATGCATGAAAAACGTCGATCTGAAAAGATAACGATGCCGCTGCCGCCGCAGGCTATTTTTTCTTTGATCAGGGCATAGTACCGGGCTTCTGAGAGGTTTTAGACAATAATTGGGTCGGGAGGTAAAGATTACCGAACGTCGTTGTGAAAAATGTCTATCAGGAGCAAGAATGAATCAAATTTATCAGGATGGACGTGCTGCTGACCGGTCGGCTGAAAAGACAGAATGCGGGCCGTGAGGCTCAGATCACACAGAAGATGTCTTGAGCTGAGTAAGGACTGCGAGACGGAGAGTACAGTCTTGACTGATCTTGAAACTTTTAAATGTACTTGGTGGCCTTATTATGAGTTTTATTGGGAAGAAGGATACGGGACAGGGTACTAAGAATGAGGGATCGAAGTTAAGGGTGCAAAAGATGAAAGGGCCGCCTGTGGATATGCCTTCTAGCCAGCAAGGTCTGGATGCTATTTTCGAATCTGCTCAGAATTGGTTGAAGAATGCTGGCGGTGGTTTGTCGGATGGAAAGAGATTAGAGGGGCTGTATATAGGGTGTGGAAATGGTAATGGCGATATCAATACGATTGAAAAGAGGACAGTGGTTATTAATAAAGTTTTGGATTATTTAGAATCAATTCAAACGGAATCATTGAAAATCACATCTGATATTAATGGAAAGGATACCAGCAGTCCCGCAGATCTGGTTACAATATCTCTTCATGACATGAAGATATTTAATGCATTAACTAATCTTCTGGTTGTTGAGGGAATATACCCATGTTTATCAGAAGGAGTGGGAATCCCGTTACATCTTCGATTTAAGGGGAAGAAACACGACGTAGTAGGGGGAGATCCAATTCAGGAGACAGGACCTCTTCTCGAACTTATAATGTCTCGGTTAGAAAGAATCATCACTACAAAAGGCGATGTACGAGACATTGTATTATTAGGAACATATTCATCAGACCTGATATGTGGCTCTATAGAACTAGCGTACAACCCAAAGTATGAGAAAGAAACTAATACTTACGTCTATCAGTCAATTCTCAAAACAGTCATAGACCAGCTTGATACTTTTACACTATTCACATGTTACCTTTCGTTATTGAGACCCGGAACTCCTTCCTGGTTTCGAACTGTCATCTCTCATAATTTGGCATTGATTCCGATTTCTCGCCAGGACGGAGTCAGAAGCCTACTAGAGTTTATCGGCAGGCTCCGAGAAAAAGACCAAATATCCATCAATGATTTGGATAAAGCAGTCCGAATCCTTCGTTCTTTGCCACAAGATGTCGATCTGGATCGATACCAACAGGTGTTGGCAGATCAGTTCATTGCTATTCTATCCAATCCTGGAATTACTGTGGCTTCAAACAATTTAGTTGTCGCGGCAGTTCATGTTGTATATTCACTTTATGAGCAACGTCCTGTGCTTCTTTCGAAATTCTTAGAGACGTTGCGGGAAGGATTTGTACCTAACAAAGAAGTGGATGGGATATTCACCTCTGAACAAGATTTAAGCAAGTATCTGAATGTGCTCTCGTCATTAGTTAAAGATCCTTCTCAGCCTGCATTACTGGTTAACCTTCGCAGTAGTATTATTGTTTCTTTATGGTTATTGCTAACGTTTTTGGATAAGTCCAAACGACCAACTCAGGTTATCATCGAACTTATGATATCCCTTCTTAATCTGGATCCTTCAAATCGCCAGTCTGTACAGGATGCAAGTAAAATCGTTTCTTCCCTGTTAACAACCAGTCAAGGGTTGAATGAGAGCATTCAATGGACCTATGGAGGTGGTCACAATGGCGGACTGGCTATAAAAAGGATGACTGTTACTTTACCTGGCAATAGCATCGAAATGATGGAGCAGTTATTCGAACAGATCGACCAAAGACTTGACTTGTTCATGAAATTAATAGGTCACAACTTAGACGCGCAAATTATCAGTGGGCTGTTTATTACCATTGTAAAAAGATGGCTGTCACTGAGAGGCTTACACGGAGGAACGGCAAATGCGAAAGGAATGGGTCAAAATAGTGAATCTGACCCTTTCGGTGCATTAGTAAATGTGAAATTGATTCAAAGACTTGTTGATGAACAAAAAGAACATTTAATGAAATCACCAACTGAAATAATCGAGTTAATTTCAAGTATGATTACTGAATATGTTCTTAGCTTGGAAGATGATTTAAACAGAAAAATGAGAGCTAAGAGTAACGAACTTCAACCAACACTTGGAACTTTGGCTGGTATAGTCACGAAAAGTGCGTCCCTTTCAGCTGACTCTGATGATGAGGACAATGATGACAATAACAATAATGATAGCGACGACGATGAGGAAGAAGAAGAAGAACAACAGCAGATTGAAGTAATCAGCCTTTGCTTATCGCTGATAACAGGACTGATTATGGAAGAAGTGAATGATACAGATTTAGAGCTATTACGTATGGCAGTTCCTCAATTAGAGTGGCTTGTCAAGAATGGACCATCGAATCTTATTGCCAAATCAATCCGGGCTATTGAGGTCCTGAAAACTCCTCAAACTGCCTTTAGAGAGGATAATTCTGAGCTTGCCGATTCAACGGCGATTTACAACAAGGCTATTGTTTCACTGGAAGACCCAATTATACCAGTTAGAGCCCATGGGATTCATTTACTGAGAACACTTATCCAAAAGAAAGATCCCATCATTTCTATAGAGAATGCTCTGAGAATATTAATTGGCCAACTGAAAGATGAAGATTCTTTTATTTATTTAAATTCCATTAAAGGATTAGAAGAATTGACTGATGTTTACGGTTATCAATCCGTGCTCCCAGTTATCCTCGGTCACTATTCAGATGCTAAAGTCAGCATTGATGAAAGACTGCGAACTGGCGAAGTTATTCTTCGTGTTGTACAACGGCTGGACGAGCTGCTAACCGGCGAAGCTGTACAAATGATTACCGAGACACTATTGTCAATCGTGTCAGTGAGCGCAAAAGGTTCAGACAATGTTGATGATAGGTTGAGGATGTCAGCTATGAGCATTCTCGGCACTGCTTGCGAAATCAATCCACTCGGTGTTGGACTATATCTACTTGATATTGTAGACTGTGCAATGGGCATTCTTACGTTTGAAACGAGCGACGAGATGGCTATAATGCGTAGGTCTGCAATAGTACTAATAGGTTCATTGCTAAAAGGAATTGACTCTTTCGAAGGCGTTCCAAAGAAGCAGGTAAACATTGTTCTGACGAGAATCCGCTATGCAAAGGATACTGACAACGATCCTTTGGTAAGAGTACAAGCAGGCAACGTGCTTGATATACTGGAAGATAAAATAGGCTTTTAGTAGTGTAAATATAATAATCAATGCTCTTGGTCAGTGGTGCCTCCGGCGGTTCGACGACCCTCTCCCACCAGGGGCAATTGAAGACCCTGGTTTTGGCAAGGGTCAAACGCACCAGTTTGAGTCAAGTGCCTTGCCCAGACGAGATATAGAAGAGTCTCAAAAGGCCTAAATGGATGGCTACGAATATTTACAGTGCGATATATATTATGTATACCAATAATAATAAATAACCTTCTCCCCTCTGGAGATCTTTTCCCCCAATGCTCATTAACAGAAAGTGTGGCGACGGCCTCCTATGGGGCGGGTTGAAAACCTGGCAAATCGATGGAACGTAGTATAACTATACGAGGTTATTACATTTCAATTTGATGCCCGATACTGAACGGTAGTGGCTCCTGTCATAGCCACAGATAAAATCGGGCCGCCAGAAACGATATCTATTTTGACAACCAGTCGCGTAATTTTTTGTCTCTTCGTTGTTGTTTAGCTCGTCTATACTCTTGAACTTCCTTTTTCGTTGGGCCGCGAGCAATTTTTCTCGGTGGATGATTATCCGAGGGTTGGGATTTAAAATTAAGCACTTCTGGAACTGGAGTAGTTTCTTCAGAGTCTTGTTCTTGTTCATCCTCTTCTTTCAAAAGTTCTTGGTATCTCTTTAGTCTTTCAATTTTTGACAGTTTGATAAACTCGGGGTCCTTTGCAAGCCGCTCGGCAAGAGTTTCCTTTTGTTTAACGGGCGGCACACGAGGGTTTTCCCAAGTTATCTCGTTTGTGAAACGGTTATTGAAGTAGTACGCACCGCGACCCGGATCCCACATAGCTTCCCAGCCATCATCTTGATCATCCTCATCGGATATTTTACGTTTTAATGCATTTGATTCAGTCTTGGTAGGGAGTGGAGGCCTTTCAGGATCTGTCTGAGGAATTGGTTCAGCAGGCAATGGAGGAGCATCGGACTCTGTATCAGGAACTGGTTCAGTTGGCAGTGGAGGAGCTATGAGGTCTATCCCATGAACGGGCTTCGCTGGCAGTGGGCGAGCATCGGCATCTACCTCGGGAACTGACTCTGCAGGGAGTGGAGGTTCTTCGGGCTCAGTATCAGGAACTGGTTCAGCTGGTAGTGGAGGAGCTTCGGGATCCGTATCAGGGACTGGCTCAGTTGGCAATGGGGGATCTTCGGGGGCCGTCTCAGGAACCGGTTGAGTTGGAAGTGGAGGAGCTACGGAGTCTGTCTCATGAACGGGATTAACTGACAGCGGGGGAAAATCGGGCTCTGTCCCAGGAAGTGGCTCTACAGGGAGCGGAGGCGCTTCGGGCTCGGTATCAGGAACCGGTTCAGCTGGTAATGTAGGAGCTACGAGATCTGTCTCATCTTGTAGTCGACTAGTATTGGAGTCAGTCACTTCAGGGCATATCTCAGGAACTGGCCCAGTTGGTAGTGGAGTAACATCAGGCTTTGACTCGATAGCAGGATCAGACGGTAATGGAAGAACGGTCTTCTCACCAGTGGTGGCTTTTTTCTTACTTCTCTTTGTAGCCATGAAAGAGGTCGGTTGTTATGAAACAACCTCTTTTGCAATTTGCAACGGAACAATTCTGCTATTCTCCAGATCTACTACCCGCGTCGGCGGCTTCAGTCGACCCTGCATATATATTTATAACACGTGATATAAATCGAGAAGCAGAAAAATCAATGGAGAGAGTGTATGATGTTTTATTGGTACAAAGAATAAGAAGCTAAAGCTTTTCACATCGTCAATTGTTTCTATATGCTGCCTGTCCATAAGGGAGAGAATCAGTGGCCCCATATCATTTGGTTCATTTCTTGTAGTATGTAGGTGTATATGTGTAAGTGTAGCTATAGCTGGCATTTTGCTGATGCCAGTAGAGTCAACATCAGGCCCGGCAGACGCTGCCAGTCAGGCTGACTGGTTGCTTACTGGTAGGCTGTCAATACATAGAATGTACTGGAAAATATTCTCCCAGTCAAAACTGAAGGTTATGCAGAAAAAATCGCGGTAGAGTGATTATATTGCCGTCAACTCCACCAAAGACTCCTTGCCCCAGCCCCACCATAGAAGGTAATGGATCTTTTCAGAATATCACTGTCAAAACATGGTTATGCCTATATAAAGAAGTGAAAAGTTCTGGGTGGTAGTGCATTTACATTTCCTCCTTTTCTCCTGTTTTTTTTTTCTCTTTTATTTTCTCCTTAGATCAATTTATCTCTACATAAAGAAAACCATCCTATCTATTAGAGACAGCGACTCTTTTTTTAGATTTTTATTATTATTTATACAACAACAACACAATCACAATGTCAGTTGAAAAAACCGAATCGTTTGAATTCCAGGCAGAGATCTCTCAGTTGATGAGTTTGATCATCAACACTGTCTATTCTAACAAGGAGATTTTCTTGAGAGAACTTATTTCCAATGCTTCTGATGCCATTGATAAGATCCGTTATGAGTCTCTTGCTGACCCCAAGAAGTTGGAAACTGAGCCAGAGTTGTTTATTCGAATCACCCCTTACAAGGATCAGAAGATTTTGGAAATCCGTGACTCTGGTATTGGTATGACCAAGGCTGACTTGGTGAATAACCTTGGTACTATTGCCAAGTCTGGTACCAAATCATTCCTTATGGAGGCACTTTCTGCCGGTGCTGATGTGTCTATGATTGGTCAGTTTGGTGTTGGTTTCTATTCTCTTTTCTTGGTTGCTGACAGAGTGCAAGTCATTTCGAAACACAATGATGACGAACAATACATTTGGGAGTCGTCTGCCGGTGGAAAGTTTACTATTACCTTGGATGAAGAGAATGAGAAGATTTCCCGTGGTACTGTTATCCGTATGTTTATGAAGGAGGATCAGTTGGAGTATCTTGAGGAAAAGAGAATCAAGGACGTTGTCAAGCGTCACTCTGAGTTTGTTGCCTATCCTATTCAACTTGTTGTTACCAAGGAGGTTGAGAAGGAAGTTCCTGAAGAAGAAGAAGAAGAGGAAGAAAAGGTTGATGATGACAAGAACCCTAAAATTGAGGAAGTTGATGATGAGGAAGAAGGTGAAAAGAAAGCCAAGAAGGAACCTAAGAAGATCAAGGAAACAGTCACTGAAAACGAGGAACTTAACAAGACCAAGCCCTTGTGGACTAGAAACCCTTCAGAAATCACCAAGGAGGAGTATGCTACTTTTTACAAGTCCATTTCCAATGATTGGGAAGACCATTTGGCCGTCAAGCATTTCTCTGTTGAAGGTCAACTTGAGTTCAAGGCTATTTTGTTTGTTCCTGCCAGAGCACCATTTGATTTATTTGAGTCCAAGAAGAAGAAGACCAATATCAAGCTCTATGTCAGACGTGTGTTCATCACTGATGATGCTGAAGAATTGATTCCCGAGTGGCTCAGTTTTATCAAGGGTGTTGTTGACTCTGAAGAGTTGCCTCTTAACTTGTCGCGTGAAATGCTTCAACAAAACAAGATTCTCAAGGTTATCCGCAAGAACATTGTCAAGAAGGTTATTGAGACTTTCAATGAGATTGCTGAAGATCGCGAGTTGTTTGACAAGTTCTACACTGCCTTTTCCAAGAATATCAAGCTTGGTATTCACGAGGACTCTCAAAACAGACTTGCTCTTGCCAAGTTGCTTAGATACAACTCGACCAAGTCTACTGATGAAGTTACTTCGTTGTCTGATTATGTCACTCGTATGCCCGAACATCAAAAGAACATCTACTTCATTACCGGTGAGTCTCTCAAGGCTGTTGAGAAGTCTCCATTCCTTGATGCTCTCAAGGCCAAGGATTTCGAAGTTCTTTACCTTGTCGACCCCATTGATGAGTATGCCATGACTCAGCTTAAAGAGTTTGAAGACCACAAGCTCGTTGATATCACCAAGGAATACGAGTTGGAAGAGACTGAAGAGGAGAAGAAGCAGCGTGAGGAGGAAGAAAAGGAGTTTGAAGAGCTTACCAAGTCTCTCAAGGAGATTCTCGGAGATGCAGTTGAAAAGGTTATTGTTTCCCACAAGCTTGTTGACGCTCCTGCCGCTATTCGTACTGGTCAATTCGGCTGGTCCGCCAACATGGAACGTATTATGAAAGCCCAAGCTCTGCGTGATACCTCGATGTCATCTTACATGTCTTCCAAGAAGACGTTTGAGATCTCACCCAAGTCGCCCATTATTCGCGAGCTTAAGAAGAAGGTTGAGGCAGACGGAGTTCAAGACAGAACCGTCAAGGATTTGACTACTCTTCTGTACGAAACTGCCCTTCTCACTTCCGGTTTCACTCTTGAGGAGCCTAACTCGTTTGCTTCTCGTATCAACAGACTGATCTCTCTCGGTCTTAACATCGATGACACCCCCGAAGTAGAGACCCCTGCTGCCGCTACCGAAGCTCCCGCTGACGAAGCCGCCGCCGAGTCGGTCATGGAGGAAGTCGATTAAATGGCCATAGATTATTTGCCACCAACACCATACAAAAGAAAAATCATATAATATTATGGGTTTGTAATTATTTTAGGAATGAATTGTTTTTAATATCTCTCTATTATTCATATCAGCCACATATAGTGCGGTTTTGAATTACTACTCTTTATAGAGGTATAATAAACATCTACTCTATTGGAGTGCCATCTAGCTAAGTGTCCTTATCCTTTGAGGGTCTATCAGAGACAGTGATCCCTAGGATGATCCTTGGTTCACTACAAGTCCCAGCGCTCCGAGAAGCAGAGCCCAGCCGCCGGAGGAATACCAGAAACACGTTCGTTGCGGGTACTATGGTTATCTGACGGATAGGCTCGTTCGCTCGTTCTTAGCCTTTGGCGAAGCGGAGCAGACTCTCGGGAGATGTATTCTATTTGTCGTCCCAGCCGTCGCTTCGTATGGGTCAGTGTAGCGAGCTACGTGTACGTTTGAGGCAACAGGGGGTCCAAGCGGAAAAAAAAGTCCCTGTTTCCCCCCTGCCTGTCATTAAGAATAGAATACGCGTAAATAAAAGAAAGAAGAGAGGAATCAATTTAACTAATTAGGAATCTTGTCTGGACGCTGCAGATCGCTAATTAAACTCCCAATGTCACCTCACTGGTAGTAATAAATTGAAGTTTGGCATCTGTCTTTGACCACTTTAATTACCTCGCTAGACTAGATATATCTAATTTAACTCCAAATAGGGAATAATTAGGCGACAACGCGCTTCATGATCACGACGCGACTGGCTGGCTGGCTGCCAGAAGTAGCCAGGCTAATTTAATTACTTCACTACTTTACGCGACTGATTGATCGAATGACTTCAATCGACCGAGACCGACCGGCTATACCTCCTCTGCTCCGCTCTGCTCTTGTCAGGGGAAGGGGAGCCTGCCTCCGGCGGCTGGGCTCTGCCCAGACCCGTTGTCCTCCGCTTCGCGGAGAGGCATGGACCGTTGGGCGTGGCTGGAGTTGTTCTGTCCAGACCCAGGTTCGTGGATTGTGGCTTATGGTTCGCGGGCGTGAACCCGAAAAGGCGGGCCAATCACGCCTGACTGCCAGAGGCGCCTGAAAACCGAGCGAAGCGAGCTACGGGTCTGGGCAGAGCCCAGCCGCCAGAAGCAGACTCTTTCTTAGTTGACGCGTAAACTAATTAGCCCTTGCAGACTATCTATTCTCCCCTTACATTAGACAGCCGCGTCGAGGACCACCTACGTGAATAGGAGAAGGGGGATGCTCACTCGCCATCATGCTCATGTGCCAGTCGCCATTGTGGCCTGTCCTGATCTGTGAGTTAGCGGCTGACGAATCCTATGCCGGGTCCTTCTCCTCTTCTCTTTCTCTTTCTCTTCTCTTCTCTTCTCTTCCTCTCCCGGCCGCTCTAACCAACCACGCGCACAGCCGCCCGGCTGGATCTGCTGCTGCCTGCAACGCTACAACGCGTAACGCGTGTCACTTGTCTCTGCCATTTGCGTATAATAAGATTGACATGAACGAACCTGTTCCGCCGACGTCTCTCGTGCTTGCCGCTACCGGTACCGCTACCGCCCAGCTACTACGCAAAGTCGCACTCGCTCTCTCGCACAGGCCTTGCCAACCACCTCCGTCGTACATTACATTGCATCCCGAGCAACGCACTCGACTAAAAGACTAAACAAAAGAGATAAAAAAATCCGCATATATTGCAAGATCGGGGTTCTTCTGCCTTTCTTCTTCTTCACCTTCACCTTCACCTTCACCTTCACCTTCACCTTCTCATTTTACTTCACCATCTCAATTAATAATCTCCATTCTCTTACTTATCCGCCCTATCTCAACCACCACTCTTTTCCCCAAGTGCTACCTTTCAACGAACGACCTTGTTTAAACTCTCAGACCTAATTTTTCTTCCGCTTGATCTCAGCTCTTTCTCACACCGGCTCCTCCTCATTTCGTCGTTTCATTCATCGCTACACACTCACTATGGCGGTTCCTGCCGAACTTGCGTCGCTGACAGACGAGAAACAGCTCCAGGCCGTGGAAAAGGTCCTTCGTCGGGCCGAAATCTCTCGAGTAAGTCGCCTGGGATGCCTCCGGCGGCCGGGCTCTGCCCGGACCCGTAGCTCCGCTTCGCGGAGAAAGACAAACGATACGGTGCGATCCAAGCCCT
>JAJMAW010000132.1:0-34537 GCA_030565085.1 Sugiyamaella pinicola
TCCGGCGGCTGGGCTCCGCCCAGACCTGGTTGCTCCGCTTCGCGGAGGGCTGAGACCGTCTGAGAAGGAGGAATTGCGTTCAGCGCACGGTCTCAGCCCTCCGCGAAGCGGAGCAACCAGGTCTGGGCGGAGCCCAGCCGCCGGAGGCAGAGAGCAGAGAAGAAGATCCAAAGAGGCGGCGCAGCGAGGACGAGTGAACACGTATTTATTACCGAAGAGGCAGGCGCTGTTAGCAAATAGCGGCTCAGCAGAGCCGTCGCTGGCGCCATCGCGGAAGGCTGGTGCTGATAGGCAGTCAGGCGTCTCATCCATACGGCGGGAACAGGAGGTAGGCGGATTGGATTCAGCCTACAAATCAAACCCATCCAACGCTGACGAGCTGAAATTGCAATTGCAATTGCAATTCCTTCCAGGGATCCCCCCCAGCCCTCCGCGTAGCGGAGGACAACGGGTCTGGGCAGAGCCCAGCCGCCGGAGGCAGAGCCTTAGACAGAGCCTTAGACAGAGCCAAGCACGTGAAATGGCAGTGCGTGCCAAAAGCCAATATCCGCCAAGGCGCCCCTGTTGCGCATTGTTCTGCAAGCCTAGTTTTAAGGATCGGGCGGGTTATGACGCAAACGGACTGCCTTAAACCGGGGTTAGGTCGTGTTTTGTCGCGGTGTCCATCTCACCTGCCACTATCTTCGCACTGCGCTATAGACACTTTACACTACTACGCTACGCATGCTACTACGCACGCTATTCTACGCTACTGCGCACTAATAGATCAACCTCGGGGTACTGGTACTCAGAATTCTATATAAAGCCCGTTGTTCGCCCTGTTTGTATTAGATTTTTCTCTTCTTGTTTTTTTCTCTTGTCGTTAGATTTTTGCAATCAATCAATCAACTTTGACATTTTTACATTTTTATACTCTACACAATGGTTTTCGGTCTCTTCAAGGAACATCACGATCAAGTCTACGGACAACAAGAACACGAGGGCAAGTTCTCTCATGAACTCATTGCCGGTGCTGCTTCGTTTGCTGCTGCCAAGGTCTTTGAGGACAAGCAGCGTAAGGAAGGAAAGCCAGTTTCGCACCAATTTGCTAAAGAGGCTCTTGCTGGTTTTGCCGGCGCTGAAGTCGACAAGCTTTTTGAAACCAAGGGTCTCAATTACCTTGACAAAGAAAAAGTCAAGCGTCAAGCTCAAGACAATGCCCAACAAGGTTACGACGACCACTACGGCTCTCAACCCGGTTGGTCTCCTGATCTCCCCTCTTCTGTTTAATGTATGAAATAAATCGATTATATTTCTCTTCATGGTCTTTCTCCGGGCGACGCTCGTAGCTCGATGTCTCTTCAAAACAGGGTTCAAAAGATAAGCCCAAGCCATGCAGGGCGATAGCAAACGATCGGCGCCTTGTTCTGCCTCCGGCGGCCGGGCTCTGCCCGGACCCGTTGTGCTCACTTCGTGAGCATCCTTCTACTGGTGGCTCCCTATGAGGTCCAAGCACGAGCGAAGCGAGCTACGGGTCTGGGCAGAGCCCAGCCGCCGGTGGCAGAGCAGGGGTGAGCATCCTTCTACTGGTGGCTCCCTATGAGGTCCAAGCACGAGCGGAGCCCAATCGCCGGAGGGAGACCAGACAGACAGATAGAGAGAACGAGGAAAAACACTGATGACAATATAAATTACACGAAAAAAAAGACGAACAAACAAACGGTTAATTGCCGAGCGAAGTGATGGAAAGCTCTCTCATTTCAAGAAGAACCTGCTCCACACGGCTGTCAAGCTGGCCATTGGCGTATTCTTCTCGTGTGCTTGCATCGAGATACTGCTGGACTTGGGCCAGACGGGTGTAGGATTCGGTACAGAACCGAAGCTGGATCTTGACTAATGCTTCAAAGGATGGGTCGAGATATGGGACTCTTAAATCAATCAATTGTGGCAGTTCGGAAATCAGCTGCTGGTTTAATTGGTCGTAGATATCTTTTGCCATTTGCAATTCTTTCTCTAAACGAGGGAGCTTAGATACATCGTCTGAAGGCTTTTCAGTTAGTCGCTTAACTTTGGCTCGCAAAGAATCGTAGTCCATGAGTTTATGATTCCGCTTTTTGATTGCTTCATTGATATCGGTAAAATAAGCACAGAACCGGCTGACAGGTTCAAGCACCGTTTCTCTAAATGGCCCATCAAGCGCTTTGACGGTCTCAGAGTCTAATTCCTGTACTGCAGTCAGGTAATATTTGGATACTCCATCACGAGTACCTGCGTCGCCATAAAAGGCATCAATAGTTTCAGCGATTCTCGTCTGTGAGGCAGTCATTGCTCGTAACGAATCAAGATATCCCTTGGCTTCTTTCTGCAATGACAATGACGCAGTCTCCATGGTACGATACCGACGCTCTTCAACATCGAATTCCTTATCGACAGTCTTCTCGACATGGCCAGTCTTCATCATCACCGAAGTGCCAGCTCTGCTGACGGCTTTTTTGAATCCATTCCAACTCATAGTGATTTCGCTAATCGGACCTTTCGGATTCTAACAAACAAAGCCAGGTGGATGATCAATTTACCAGATACAGCTTCTTTCCTGACAGTATATCGAATCGAATTGGGTACTGTTACTGTTTCCGTGACTGCTTTATATGTTCAGGTGCGAGCGTTTGAGCGTGTGAAAATGAATATGGCAGAGGTGATGATGATAGATGACGGCCGCCGGCTGGCTACGACTGTGATAGAGAGGCAGGGAGGACAGGAGGCGCGGACTGCGCGGCTAATATACTACTACTACTGCCCAGCCTTCTCTGCCAGCCCTGCTTCTGCCGCCGGCGGCTGGGCTCCGCCCAGACCTGGCTGGCTGCTCCGCTTCGCGGAGACACCGGTCAGCTCACGGTCCTCTGCTACTTGAGCGAAGCTCGAGCTACGGGTCCGGGCAGACCCCGGCCGCCAGAGGCATGCCCACCAGTTGTAGTGGTTCAGTTGGGACATATCTGCTGCTGCACCCCTGCATGGGCCTCTTGGTCCCTGTCAGCATAGATGAGATGTATATGCTGTCGTTGAACAGGGTTCTTCCACTTTAATCTGGTTTAATCATATCCTTAAACTATCCATCCAACGTACAAGGTTATGTTATATAGTTTGGTTGGGCTTGTTAAAGGGATAACAAAAGAAGTGACAAAAGGGACAGATGCATCGCGTGCTGTGACCTGCATGAGCTATGCAGCACAGCTTCAATTCATCCCCGATACTTAATTTCTTGTCCTGTATATAACCGAAATAATTTGCGAGAAACAAATTTAAGTTAGCTGTGGATGGCGATGTGATGAACTGCCGTTTTGACAGCTGCTTTGTTTATAGATCTCGCCTCCCCGTTTATTTCTGTTTCTTATAATTGACCAAATATATATAGTTCAGGGTGTTTAACGGTACGTATCGTTGTTCTGAAACTCTTGAACCATTTACTATCATTTAGTTGCTTCTTATCGTAATACCTTAACCAACCTCCTTTAACGTTAATCAAGATTTATACAAGCACGATAGATAATTCTTTTCTGGCCCAACTCAATCTTGTTTATATCTGCTTTGTAATTCCTCTGTCACTGTTTCCGTAGCTGTCAAATATGTGAGACATTCTTTGTTGTCGGGCATTGCTGTGCTGCTTTATCAGTAAATGTAAGAATTCTTTGTTCTATTGACTGAATGGTCTATCTTCCCGATCATCTGTTAGTACCACAGTACTGGGTTGTCAAACTTAGTTCAGAGTACGACCCGACGTCTTGGTAATGAGAGACAAAATGAGACAAGACAAAAACTTTATTTCTCACACTTGCTATATTTATTACAAGTATCGTTCTTTTGCCTTGTTTCGACTGCTTCACCAGTTTTACCGCCACTTGCCACTCTTTTATTACCACTACTACTTCATATCACAACTTAAAAAGGTAATGGTTACCTCTGAACAAAATAGATGTGACTGGCTGATGCGCACGATAATGGATGTTATTCCCATGTCTGTCTGCATCGATGTCTTAAACATGGCGCGATAGAGTTTAGCCTCTGACCAGTACCTGTTTTGTTTTTTGTTTTTTAAAGATTCCACTCCCCTCCTTCTTTATCATATCCTGTCCATAGGAACTTGTAATCCAACTCGGCCTGGTTTTTGACAAACTGCGTAATTCACGTCTGACCTCATCAATTAATTTCCTCATCAAGGGTTCATCTTGGTTTAGTTTCTGCACCCAGCATATGGTTTGTTACCTGAGAATACAAAAACCTTAGAATGCACATATTCATTCCTATATGATGCGATAAACTATATATATATATATATAGATTCGAGGGTTTTGTTTTTTGGTTATTCCCGAACTCACTGAACGACTACATATAAAAATGTCTTTTCTTGCATCTCAACCATTCGCATACCCATTCAATTGGCTTCATAAAAAAGTCAAAAAACATAATAATAATAATAATAATCTAGATGAGTTTGATTTCTATTCGGAAGGTATGGACAATAGTATGCCTAGTAGTGTGTCAAATCAACATGACAGCTATGATGATATTTATATCGAAGAAGAAGAAGAAGACTCTACACTTGATTCCAATTTATTTGTCGATATATCAAGCCTCTGGAACCAATCACCAATTGAAACTTTTTACTTACAACAGCAATTTGATTCAACAAATGATTATTCAATGCCCGATAGCTATTTCGCGCCAATTAAGAAGAGACCTGAGAATAACGCGTCGCAAACACAATTTCAAAATCAGAATAACCCATGGGATTTTGTCACAGCAACGCAAAATCTAATGCCATCTAATGAACAAAATCCAAGCCCAAATTCTGATCGCGAATACTGGACTAGTACAAGTAGTTCGTATGACAACGTATATAAATCACAACTTCCAACTCCTCCCACACCAACATGCCCCTTATCTGTTGCTAGCTTGACACCACCACCTATGGCTCGGTCAGTCCGGCCGTCGCGATCTCTCAGTTCAATTCCACCATCCATATCATCACAAGTTCGCGTTTCTCGGTCACTCAATTCAATGAGGTCAGTACCTTTCCCTCCACCCACTCTATCTACTCCCCCTCGAATAACAAAGAAAGTCCGTAGATGTAATTCTAGAAATAAGCTCACCACTAGTCCTCTCAGTCAACTTGATTCTCGACAACCAGATGACTGTGGATTTGTAAATTTCGGAGCAATGGACGCGCCAATAATCATGTCAGCAGTTGCAAAAAGCGGGAACTCTAAATATAAAGAACGAAAGCCCACTTGGTAATAAAATTAACTATTTATATATACAAATAAAAGACTATAAGCCCAACTCGCCAGCTTGACAAACATGAATTTCCCTACCCCATTCACTTTTAAGGATTTGTTTTCCAGTGATGCGTCTACTAGGAACAGGATCAAGAATAGAATAAATAACATTACGACATCGGGCTCTTTTCAGGCTCTCTATAGGTTCATAACCATGCTCGTCTTTCCTACCTTGTAGATATTTTGCATAGAATTCATCTTCAGATGCCTTTGCCATTCTCCACAAGTGTCGACCGGTTCGCATGGCCATATAAATAACGCCAATAGCCCAGATATCCACAGCACGAGGGTCGAATTCGGGATCGGTAAATTCTTCAGGGGCGATATACGGAGCTGAGCCACATAATCCATTAGAAAGGTGGATCACTCTTTCCCAAGCCATTCGGAAACATTCGCCATTACCAAAATCAGTTATTTTGACGGCTCCATTTGATGTGAGGAGGATATTTTCCGGTTTCAAATCTCGATGGGCAACTCCCATTTCATGCATATAATTGACGCCACGGATGATTTGTTTGAAGAAACAATCAGCCTCAAGGTATTCTAGTTTACCTACCACAAGAATCAATGAATAGAGGTCACCACCAGAACAGTATTCCATGACTTCACAATATTCACCTTTAGCGTCTTGAAGGAGGTCTAGAGTTTGAATAATATTTGGATGATGCAGTGATGATGAAATACAAAATTCCGACGTTAATCGTTTCGAATATTTCTGTTCCGATTCTTGTGGTCTTCTTTTGAATTCTTTTACTGCGAATAATTGATCTCCTTGGCTTTTAGGGTCAGATTTGTGAGCAATACGAACAATACCAAACGATCCTTTACCAATGATTTCGTGGCATTTGCCATATTTTTCAACAAATGAGCCCTGTGATGACGATGTTGTTGCAAGTAAAGACTCGGCTTCTTTATCACCTTTTTTCAACTGATGGACAAAACCTGCCATCAGAGTTGGCGGTTGTTTACCAGGGACTTGAGTAGCAGCATTTGATGGGTTGTTACCACCAGCACCATTCAAAATAGCTGAAACTGCTGACACTGCTTCGTCGCGGAGTTTTTTACCACCCAAAAATTCTTTAATCATCCCGGTGAGTTTTTCCTGCCGTTTGGCAGTTTTCAAGTGGTGTGAATGCGTTTTACCATCTTCAGAGATTTGGAACCTTGTCCAGGTAGTATTAGTATTAGTATTAGTAGTAGTAGTAGTAGTAGTAGTAGAGGAAGGCCTTCCAACAGATGCAGAGGATGAATTAGGGGTAGTGGTTCCAGTTTGAGGGGGTTGTGGAGTGGAAGAAGGTGACGATGGTTCATGAGTTGTTAGATCAGAGATTGATGATGAAGGGGATTGGTGAGGAGGACTATTTTGCCGGTCGGTTAAAACAGACTGTAGAATGGACGACTCAGCATTTGTCTGTCCAAGAGGAGAAAGTAAACCATCAGCATTATTATTAGGAGTTGCTAAACCAGAAGGAGCAGGAGTTTGTGAAGGAGTTTGTTTATCGCCTAGGAATAACAAACTTCTCAGCTTTGTCATTGTACCAGTAATTTTCGAATTTGATCTTGGGCGAGAAGGGCCGACAGTTGGAGAAGGAGAGGAAGATGGAGTTACAAGAGTGAGTTTAGGGGGATTCACGGACGTCGTTGATTTTGTTTTGCTGTTATTATTATGAGGAGCAACTGAATCACCAGAGTCGGTTATAATTTCACCATCGGAAGTCTTGCTTCTTGTTGTTATTTGATCGCCTTTATCAACATTTGCATGATTATTATTATTAGTATTAAAGTCTGGTGAAGTTGATCTAATAGGGCTGGGGGTGGTAGTGGTAGTGGTAGCGGTAGCGGTAGCGGTACCGGGAACGGGAATGGCGGCGCTGGCAGCCGGGCTACAAGTTTGGGTGGTGCGATCAGGAGAAGTGGGGGACGAGGAGACAGTTACGCCGGTTGCGGTAGGGTTGGGGTTGTTTTTGTTATGATTGGGCTTGGGCTTGGGCTTGGGCTTCGGCTCCAGCTCCAGCTCCAGCTCAGGTTCAGGTTCAGGTTCAGGTTTCAGTGGTGGTTCCGAGTTGGGATGGAGATCAAAATCAAAATTAGCAGTGGCCATTGTTTAGATTAGTCCTGAGGAGGTGGTAGCGCAAGGCCAGAGGAAGGTTAAATTAGCAGTTAGCAATGGCACCAGATCTTGAGCCAGGAGCGGCGGCTTCTAAGCTATTGAAGCGTGATATAAATTTATGCCAATGATGGTCTGTAATGAACACAAATTGTTAGTTATCATTGAGGTAGAGAAGGAGCGGTGAAGGGTGAGAAAGAGATGTCAGAGGGATAGAGAGAGGAGAAGAGAAGAATAACAAGGGCTCCTTTTATACTACAAAACCCTTGTTATTAGGACTGATCATCACTGTAATAGAATATGCTGATTCAAGCGACTGATCTAAGTCAAAGATGTACCCAAGCCGACGCCAGCACCAGCACAGGCCAGCCTAGCAGACACTGCTACTGCTACTGCTATGAGTGTTCCAGCCTAATAGCACCATTACCACTATCACCATCATTATACTATCACCATCACTATCACTATCACTACCACTGCCGCTATCACCATCACCATCACTGCCACCACTCCAATCTATCTCTATCATACACATCAACTTACACCAAACACGCTATCGTAGGGTGGTCAATTAACACGAATCTTCTTTTTAATCCTACATTTAACTGCTAAAGTTAGTTTAAAGTTGACTTCTCATTGCCGCCGGCTATCCCTCGCTGGCGCTCCGGCGGCCGGGCGCTGCTCGGACCCGTTGTGCTCGCTTCGCGAGCTTGCGAACAGCCAGCCAGGCATCTTTCGTCCCGGCCGTCATTCTTCCGGTTCACTTTGGCCTGACCGGCTGGGGTCGCCGAGCCGTGCCGGGCCGCTACTCGTCCTCTGCCTCCTCTGGCGGTGGCATCGGTAAGCGACCAGATCAACGGCTGGAAGGCTCAGAGGTATCGATACCCCTGGCCTTCCTCGTCAGTACCACCAACGTATCACGAGTCTCCCGAACAGAGATAGCAGCAGTACCAGCCAGACAACCAACAGTGGTGTAACAGTGAGCGTAACCGTGACCGTGAACGTGACTGCGACGGGTGGATGAAGTCTGCCCGGTAGACGGTCCAAGCCGCTCGCGAAGCGAGCACAGCGGGTCTGGGCGGAGCACAGCGGGTCTGGGCGGAGCCCAGCCGCCGGAGGCAATTCAGGGGTGCCCAAACAATCGTCGACTCGATGATAAGATAAGCGACAGACGGAGCAGAAGGTTGGGTTTGAATGCACGTGAGAGACTGCCTATTGCGGCAGCCAACCCTAGCTCCTTTCTGCGGCTGCTGCTTGTACCAAAAACTCTCCCTGGTTCTGTTTGTTTTTATTTCTATACACCACTATCAGTAGTAAGTGGCACTTCCGCGATGCTCATATTCTACTACTTGCTATTATTCATTTCTGGCTCTCTCAGTACAACGGTCTCTTCTCCTTCTACTACTATCATAGACATTCTTTCATCATCCCCTGAATACTCGATTCTACTACATCATCTACAACTACATGGATTGGTGAATTTAATCAACCAGTCGAGAAACTGTACATTTATTGCTCCTGTTAATGGAGCTTTCTATAATGAGGGAGGGCTGATGCCTTCGACCGCCATCACCAGAGATATCCTACTATATCATTTCCTCAATGGAACTATCACCTCGGATGATGTTACATCGGATGTTGTTTTGCAAAGCCATTTATACAAAGAGTCGTCGTCTGGTGGCATCCCAGTGATTGTTTCCTCGTCTACTACTACTAATCTAACGATTAACGGCATTGCCAAAGTCGTTGAACCCGACTTGATGGCTGGATATTATCGTGGTGTAGTTCAAGGCGTGGACACATTATTGACTATCCCTCCTAGACTATGTGACGCCATTAACAATAAACACAATGAGTCGGTGTTTTTTAGTGATATCTTTTCATTAGAATATAAATGCCATGAGAAACGGCATGATCTGTTGGAAAATAAACTCATTACACTTCTTCTCCCCAGTGACTCAGCTTTTGACCAGTTTAATGACATTGAAAGAACTTATTTACTATCTGAACATGGCCAATCCGACCGAAACATTATTATTAACAGACATATTATCCCCCATCTATTACATAAAGGCAACACCACCACTATCGACGGCACTAGACTCTTCTTTGACGGCAACTATATCATCAACTCAACTTTCAAACCAGATGACATCAACATCCTCACCAGTGATGGTCTTATCTATACATATGGTTCTTTAATCTCCACATCGAAGGATTGCTCTTCAAAAGTGGTTGACTTTACCCCTAAGAAATACCTCTACGGACTAGGTGCCGATCTGTTTGTAACTGAGACATATCTTCGCGGGTTGGATTCTTTGATTGATGGTTCCGAGCCAGAGCCACAGACAATCTTCGTGTACCCAATCAATAACTCTAGTGAGACAAACAACCACCCTAATATTAGATATCACTTTGTCAATGGACAGCATGCTCTTCAAAACCTTGATAAGCCGGGAACTTATTTGTTAAGTTCTAAGTTGTCTTCTCACCGAATGGGCGACTATTATCAAAAGATAAAAGCCACTGTCTCATCGAGAGGAACAATATCTTTAAATTCCCAGTTAGTCGTCAGTTCAGACTATACCATTGGCAATACATCCATTTATCTTCTTGATGGTGATTTGGACGTGCCTCCATCATTGAGTGCTGCGTTGGGACCATTTTTCCAATCGTCGTTTTCAGTTGGATTCTTGGATTCCACTGGTTTGTTATCGCCTCCTAAAAACGAAGACCCAAGAACATATCTTGTTCCGTCTCGAAGAGCGTGGGAGAATCAACACTTGCTGAAAATGTATTTGCAATCGAACGCAACCGCTTTAAAAGCAGTGTTTGAATCACTCATCTTTGTAGCTCCCGTCTATACTAATGAAGCCCCTAAGACTGTCAAGTCCTTAGACGGAACGCAAAGTACTGTGAGAATCGTCAGTGCTGGCGATGGTGGCCATACTGGTCCATATGTTGCATTTGTTAATAATACATCCTATGATATTGACGCAGAAGACATTCTATTCAATTCTGGAGTTGCTCATTCAATAGATCAGATATCTGTTCCTAATCATGTTGAGATATCTCCTCAGCATCTCATCCGTTCAGGTGGTAGAGAAGAGTTTATTGATCTTCTGAGTGCTAGAAACTTGTCATACGTTTTAAACCATAATGAAAGCTATACTATCCTGGTGCCTAATATGGAGAATTTGGCCAAGGGCGGCCACCATGCCAACTCTACCGATATTGATAGGTTGTTATCGCTTCATATTCTACCTGGAAATCCTATCAATGCCCTTCTTGGCGGCGAACCGACCCAGACCCTCGACGACTCAGTGGAACTTTCCGGCCGTAATGTAACTGAAAACTTTCATTTCATTTCTATTGTTGATGGAACCGGTCAAGAAACGTATGTTGTTAGTAGAGGAGATGCTCAGAACTTTGAAAATGGAAAACATTCGACCGTTCTCTTTTTAGACCGGTATATCTCACCAGACTGGATCCACACTCCATTTATACGCCCTCCATTCAGATTAAAGACACATGTTGCTATACTTATTGGTGCGGCACTTGGGCTTATTCTAGCTGCTACTGCTATTGTTACATGCCTCTACGCGTTTGTTGGCACTCGCAAACCCATAGTTGAAGATGATGAGCACCGTCCACTTCTTCAAGACGGCTCTAACTCCCCATCAGACCGCCACAGTACTCGCAGCACTGGTAGTCGGAACCACAGTCGACATAACAGTAACGGTGCCACCTCGCCCAACAGCAACAGCAACTTTTACAGTACCATCAGCAGCAACAGTAGCGCCAACCCAATAGCCACTGGCCATGTCAACGAGCATCGCGAATTTGGCCGCCACCTGAACCTCCCTAATACCTGAGGTGGCCATTGTCATATAACTTATTTGTTAACCTTTTGCATATAGAAATAACGTAGACCAACATTCCAGAGTTTTTTTTTTTAAATATTTATCCCGAGGCACCCCCTGATTCCGCGGTAATAAAATATATTTTACCCCACATATTGCCCACGGGGTGCATGTGTCTCATACATTATATAAATCGACGGCGAACCAGGATCTAATCCTTATATTATTAGTGATCTTAACCATGGAAATTACTCGTTTAGAAAGGTTTTCAACTGAAGAGTCGGATCACTTATGGAAGGCCGTCCCGTACAATCGACGGGCAGCGGTGCTGATAATCCTGTATAGAAATGAATCAGGAAACCTTCTCACTGTCCTAACAGTGCGATCATTTAATATGAGAACCTATCCTGGCCAAGCCGCCTTTCCCGGCGGAAGAAGTGAAAATGCGATGGAATCACCGTGGGATACTGCTCTACGAGAAGCGCACGAGGAAATTGGGTTTGATCCCTCGCTGTATAAGTTCCAGAGACTTTGTAAGCTACCGTGCTATTTAAGCAGAAACTTCTTGGTTGTCCGTCCGTGCGTTTGCTACATTCAGCCTCTCGATACATCTTCGTTATCCGTCACTATCAACCAGATCGCTGGTAAAATGAATGGAGCAGAAGTACAGATTGTGTATGGCATCCAACTTAATACATTCTTTCTAGACAGCCCAGCCACACTAAAGGCAAGTGTGCCATCCACTTGGGCTGGCCAGCCATGGGTATACTATGAGTATGAAGCCCATCGGGATGAGAATTCCGAATGGGTTTTCGAAGACGCCAATTCCCGTCTTGCTGCGTCATACGCTTCGAACAGCGTCACCGGCCTCACTGCTCAAATTGCTCTAGACTGTGCAAGAGTAGCGTATGGTAGGGATCCTGAAGGGTTCCCGATTATCCCATCCATAGGCTATGATCTTGCTGTGGCTGAGAATATCAAACTCGGCACCTTCACCAAGAAACGTATGTGATAATCTCGATGTTTTAGTTAGTTACTGCTCCCTATCTGATATCCTTCCCATATCACAGACCCTTGAAGCTGTCTTATGTTCTCGTATCATCCAATGCTTCTGATACGTCGTTGACGTTATGTATATATTGAACTTTTATATAATTCTGTATTTTCGTTCTGATTTAAAAAAATTCTTTGCTGTTTGCTTGTCTCGCTATTGTGCTTTAAACATGTCACTTCCATCGATTCGTATATGGTAGGGTCTTTAAACCTTTCTTCTTGTTTTTTCTATATATTCCTTCTTCTTTCATTGTCTATTAGTATTAACCATATTACTGGCAAAAATGGAGGGAAACAAAAACATACGTTCTTTTTAGATATCCAAAGCAAGTGCCGGGCTGGCCGTACAAATCATACTGCAAAGAGGATTAGACAACCTCTGCGCATCTCTGCTCAAATATACTATGCAAGAATAGCGTACGACCCCTTGGATCACGGTCTCTGGCATCGAGCTTATATACACACGTCGCTTACTCACTGGAGAACATGAAACTGAGATATCTGAA
Source organism: Sugiyamaella pinicola (assembly GCA_030565085.1). Taxonomy (NCBI): domain Eukaryota; kingdom Fungi; phylum Ascomycota; class Dipodascomycetes; order Dipodascales; family Trichomonascaceae; genus Sugiyamaella; species Sugiyamaella pinicola. The sequence goes on from JAJMAW010000132.1 coordinate 12,842, forward strand.
AGTGCTTTCTAGTATCAGCGGAAACAGAATTTCTGTAGTGCTCTGCGACTTTGCGCTACTCGAAGTCGAAGTGTTCATCTTTGGAAAGAATATAACAAATCTGACCCTCTCCCTCCAGATTCGTTAGCCTGTCATTTGGTAGGCTATAGAATGCCTTATAATAAGACACCATTCCAATTTATCATTTCAGAATAAGAGAAAGGCATAAATCGCTCAGCTTCATTATTTGCTGCAATTACCTGATTCATGTATATTGCTTGTGTGCTATTCCGAATAGCGTGCTCGAGACATTTATATATAAAAGAGTACATCATATTTGATGATTCCTACTCAACAATTGAAGAATGCACATTTTTAAGGTTAAGCAGGAGTGCGACAAACAAGTACAAGAGAATAGACAGCTCCCAACTGCAAGCAACCCAGGAATACTTCGAATATCAATGGATAAAGCTCAAGATATGGAACAGCGTCATGGACAAACTTTAGAAACAATTCAATCCATGGAGAAGCAGATTGAAGGATCAGAAATGTTAATTGGAGAAGCTGGGAGAAATTTTGTAATTGGTATCAAAGCAAAAGGAAAATCCATCGTGCCGATTAAAATAATCGAATCAAAGTGAGAAAAGGATGAACCAAAGGATGAACCAAAGGTTTAAGGATCTGGAGAACTCATATAGTGAAATGCTTCGTCAGAATCACTTAGAGAATGTGCTTAAGTCATTGTTGAGTGATTATTGTTGAGTGATTCAACAGAATTCCGAAGGACTATGAACTGGCACTAGAAAATAGTCTGAAGAATGACGATACCGCTTACAAACAGAACCATAAGCTAAGGGGCAATCCGAAAATCGACAGCACTGAAGATAACGGATACAATCTTGATAAACTAAAGCATATGAAACAGCATTTTGAGGGCAGGGGCGCAACGTAACAAGAAATCCAGGAATAGTATTATCCACCTTCCAACATGTAAGGTTCAAGCTCTTAATTGTAAGTACGTTGAAAAATGCGTGGACGGGTTTTTGAAATTTTGGGTTGAATACGGAGAGAAAGTGTCAAAATTTATGAAGACCATCATCAACCGTTAATTAATTCGCTGATGAACATGAATCGATTCAATGCATTAGTTCAGTCAATGAAGGAGGGAATATTTGTTATGTCGCTGATATAACTCTCTAGGCAGAGAACAATTCATGCAGTTGAGAGAATTATCTGGTATGTGGACCTTCAATGGAGGAGTGTCCAGTTTGCGATGTTAGGGTTGAACGTTCAGATATCATATAATCTCAGATGATTTCAGTACTGTTCTCGCAGTTATAAATAGTCGCAATCCCCCTTTGCTATTTATTATTCTTTACTATCGTTAAGTTATGTTTCTGATATATTGAATATTATTATTGTATTATACGTCGGATTCGTCATTAAGGATTAAGGCATATTGATTCGTGCGGCTCAAATTGCCTCAGCGACTGTATTAATTTTCTACGTTAACGAAAAAATCCATCCAACATTCGACATTAAACCACGACGACCAAGCAATGGCACCGAGATATCCAGGGTTGAAGTCTATTCCACTCCCGGGTGGTGACAAGGTCACTACTCATATGATTCGTGATAATTATAGGCGGTATAAAGTAGCAGAAGAAGAGGTCAACAGGACTGCGCTTCGATATATTTCCAGAAACACAACTCTGCCAATGAGAGTGCGATTAGAGGCCCAGCTACAGCTTTCTGCTATGCCAAAATACACGTGTGAAACGGTTGTTAAGAATAGATGCATTGAAAGCGGATATTCAAGATCAATTATTACTGACTTTCGCTTATGTAGAGTAAGTTGAAGAAGGAGCAGAAGCGACTAGAGACAGACACAGAATCAGAGGAGTAATACTAACGAAAGCTTTAGATGAAATTCAGAGAATTTGCATTGAAGGGAAAACTTCCTGGTGTTACCAAAGCCAGTTGGTAAATAGTAGGTTGCACGACAAAATTGAGAATAGAACGTGATGTATATATTTAATTTAATTTAATTTCTAAATGGCAATATTGAAAGAAACGAGATCTATCGACCAGGGCCAAGCCCGGTAATCGGTGTCCTGGGGTAGGTGAGCTTAAAAATTATGGACGTTGAGGAGTGTGGTAGGGAAATTATGGGCAAAGGATACCATTGAACAATACAATAAAGAGCGAGTTCTTAATTCGTGAATCTTTTAGACAGCTAGAAGACAGAAAGCTATCATCAATGTCATGTCCACACCATCTATAAGAGCTTGGTTTGCAGCTCTGGCAGCCCTTGTTAACATTGGCCTGCCAATAGGGTTTGCACTGACCATGGCATACGATCTGGTAAAACTACAGTTGATGTTTCTAACTCTGATTCCATTGTGTACTTCGGCAGTTTATATCTGTACATCGATAATTGGTGGATATGCTTTACAGCCAAGGATGGGAGGATATATTTGGTTTCTAGGGTGTGGTGTTTTATTTCTGGTGCTCGCCAAGCAGGAAGGCGTTCGAGTCTGTTATCCGGGCTTGGGCATATTGTATTTAATTACCGGATTTATTGGTATTGGGTCATTGATTTACGATTTAAAAGTTAGCGAGGTGAAGGAGAATAAAAATGAGGAGAGCAACAACAGGGAAGCAACACAGAGTAATCATAATACTGAAAACTGTGCGCAAACGCGAGAAAAGCAATACCAGCGAAGAAACAGTGATAGTGGGCCGTCTGAGGATAACCATACGAATGAAATTGCTAGTGATAACGATAGGATAAGAAGAGAAGGCGAATCTGAAGCTGAAGAAAGAAGATACGGGGAAGAAAATGAAGAGAGAGAGCTTGCGCAACTACTGCTGGAGAGAGAAGCTGACGCAGAGCCTCCACCTGATATGCCGATACCGCCCATATGCGAGATTCCTGAAAGTACGCGAGATGAAGAAGAGGCGATCTTTGTAGGCCAGGCTTCTCATGGCAATAATAGTACAGATGATCTAGGGAAACAGGTTAGTGATGGGCTAGAAACACAACAGAATAACGAAGACAATTCTACGCAGGATCAAGAAACAGAGCCAGGCCAGAAAGCAGCGACACAAGAAAGGATTAGATCTTGCAGAAGCAGCCTTCATTTTTTGAAAGATCGCTTAGACAATCAGTAAGATATTTTGCCTGATAAACACAAGACTTTCTGGAGATTCCACAGAAGCAGAGCATGGATGTTTGTATAGCATAGATTTCTATTTACATTATAACTTTGGATTTAATCTAGAACCATCTGAGACTCACTGAGATTTTTAAATGTCTCGCTCTGATCAATCAGTCCCATATTTTTATACATTTTATAAAGATTGTTTGAAGCAAGTTTAGCACACAAACCGCATTCCACTATGCCATGACTCTTCGGATACGATTCGTAATAGCTTCCTTCTCCCCAAATAAGTGCGTCTCTTTTATATCCCAGTTTCCATAATAATTCGGAAATATAATTCATTATGACTGCTTCGTTGCATTTAGTGTCAAAACTTTGCATGTGTAAATCTAGGGGAGCACCGTTAGCACCTTCAGTTTTGAAAGTTTCTTTTGAATTGCGCAAGGCCCGCAGAGTTGCTAAAAAGGATGACAAGGAATCTTTAAACCGATATTGTTTGCTGTAAAGCTTCCCGAGTTCGATCAGAGATGACAGTTGATATTCATTTGCAACGATGTGCTCCGGTAAGACTACCGGTGAAGTTGGATTATTTTCTAGATAATTAAGAATTGGAGAAGAAGCAACTTCGCGAAGAGCCTGTAGAAAGAATTCTTCTGCTTGAACAAGATCCTTTTTCTGAACACAATATTTGCCTAATTGGATTTCAGCCTTTGATCTAACATGTGGCGTGCCTACTGGCATGGAATATCCTGCTTTAAGAGCTTCGAAAGCGCTTTCAGAATTGTTTAATAGTTCCTGTACAAGCCCAAAGCGGATCAAGATATCTGCATATCCAGTTAACCATTCCCTGGATTTATTGCTAATGTCGGCTTGCTTGTCTTTGCCAATTAACAAATCAATAGCGCCTTGGTAGTATTTAGCTGCCTCGTAAATATTTCCTGATAGTTCGTTATCTATAGCAGCCTGAAGAAGGAGTTTCGTCTGGAAGTTCCACTCAGATGGAATTGGCTGTATTTTCTGGATTTTTCGGTATGAGTAAAGCTGTAAGCCAGCAATGCCACCTACAGTCAGCGTGAGACCAAGAGTGATGCCAATAACGACAGCACGAGTTGCTAGCAAAAAGGTTAGCATATATCAAAACAAGAGTATAAGGGCTACATACACCTGAAGACGGCATTTCCTACCGTAACTTTGCGATAATGTCTGATAGGAAACGAAGCGGTTCTAGGGACGATCCTCGTAAAAAGAACCGGGCGAGCAATTGGTAATCGCATTTTCTAACAAGAGAAATTGATTTTACAAGCACACCAAGGTAAATAGATAGATGGTTCTTATGAAGGAGATCTACTTCAGAGTTTAGCGCATCGTTAAATTATGGGTAAGGAAGAAGGGGGAAGTCAACATGCGGCTAGCAAGCACTACTATATTCTTGATCTTTCGGGTCAGCATAATCGGTTCGCAAGACAAACAGATACTGCGGATGAACGAGAATAAACTCTGGAACAGACGCGGAACTGGAATCGCTGCTTGTTGTCCGAACACACTGTAGAAAGAACTGGGGTATTCTCCGTTAAAACGGAGCATAAAATATATCAAACCCCATCGCATTATGAAGGCAAGACTAGAGAGACATAAAATTAGTCAATGGGTTATTCAAACGGATAAAGATCGAAATGAAAACCTAACACGGTTTGGCCATAGAGGCACTGCAAGATATGGTAACGAAAGTGACAGGATTCGCAATTTCGAGCTTTTAGATGGGCCGCTAATATTCTTGTTTGGTGGCAGAGGCATCTCGGTAGATGGTAAACCAATTGTAGTGTTAGTATTTTTGGCGATTATAATTCCTGCTGGACTGTTTTTTGGATTTACGTAAGTAATCCAGGGGCTGGATCGCCTCCGGTGGCTGGAATATTCCGGACTTGTGGCCCTGCTTTGCGGAATATTTAGGACATTGGTTATACTCACAAGAAATTAAAAAGTGCCCCGTGGCTATGGCATCATGTTAGCCCAGCTGTTCCGATATTGTTTGCCTATCTCACTTTGATATGTTTGAATTCATTCTCTCATGCTGCATTTGGTGATCCAGGGGTAAGCCTATACTAGATGCTGCTTAGTGACTTGTAAGACCCAGTTGCTAGAGACAAAAAGGCGTCTAGAATCTAACAAATTTAGATTCTACCTCGAGCCGTTCATCTTTTAGATAATAACAAATTTGTTCCCGAAGAATATGCCCTAGGCGTGGGCGTGCCAGGTAAGCTCCCCAACTGCCCTGTGTACATGAAATATTGCAGTACTTGTAGAATATGGCGGCCTCCAAGAGCAAGTCATTGTGGCTCTTGTGACAGGTGTGTAGATTTACATGACCATCATTGCATTTATTTAAATAACTGTGTTGGAAGGAGGAATTATAAATACTTCTTTTCATTCATCCTTTCATCTGCTCTGGGTTGCTATTTTATGAGCGCGTGCTGTTTTTATCATTTAATCAAACAATGGAAATTAGATGACAAAGTATCTTTTGCTGAAAATGCGCGACATACCCCAGTAAGCCTATTACTTGGAATATACTCAATATTGGCAGCTATATTTCCATCGTTACTTGTTCTGTGCCATTTTCTGCTTGGATCAAGGGGCCAAACGACTCGTGAATATGTGAGTATTTTGTTTTTGCAGTTTTCGTTGTGCTTTTTTACTAACAATACTCGTCAGCTGCGATCAAATCGCAGAAGTAGAAGGCCATTTGCATCCCAGAATATGCTTTCAAATCTTGCCGAGCACCTATGCCGACCGAGGGGTATTGAGTAAGTATAATTCGGAAAATTAGTAATCCAGTGCCTAACGATTTTACAGTCTCTTTCTAGCTCGAGATATTTATTCCACTGGTGATACACGATTTGAAAAGATGCCGCGAATGCAGGTAAGGGGGTGATCGGTCTAATGAATATTTAGCTATAAAAATTTCTCGCTCATTCGCTAATTGGATTAAAGGTGCAGGGAAAGATGCTGCCTCCGGTTTCTGGATATGCCCAGCCCATAACTCGAGTTGTGCTCGAAGTAAACAATACGCTTCATTGAGAGAGCACAAGACGGCAGCAAGAACAGTACTATGAAAAATGTATATAATTATTTTTAAAAAATCCATTTTGTAATTTGCAACTGTTCTCGAGATGATATGTTCCTTCACGTCTTTCAATCTCTATATTCCAGTTCACACCATGTCCGCCCCGCCCCTTAAAGCTTCTTATCACTTGACATATCGTACATATTTGCCTACTGCTGCACCTACATCGGCTAAATTAAACACTACACATCACCGTCTAAAATTGTTTTAAAAATCCGCGCCTCTCAAAATACCCAGCAATAGAATCATCAAATATCGGGCAGACCCTGCCATGTCTGCTCACCATGTTCTGACCCTCCGCAGTGCTTCCCGAATCTCTCTTTTTACATCCTCTTAAGATCTGTCTGCTTTGGATCTTCACATAATGCCACTTCAATTTTGCATATTTAACGTTGCTTTTTCTGTCTCTCCTGCACCTTGGAGCGTGACCCTAAACCTAAGCTTCTTTTCCTAAGTTCGCCATTTCAACAACATGCTATGCTTCAGTTGGCTGTATCTGTGGTTATAAATTGAGCAAAGAACTGGAAAGAACAGGCATTGGGAGGCGAAGGAAAGTATTAATTCTTTTCTGTAGCTGTGGTATCTGTACTGGGGACATTACCTGACTGCGTTTGCGTTGTATAGTATTTTTTTATTTGAGGCAGAATACGAAAGCAGGGTTGATTTGTGATTTTGTGTGTTTATTTTTTCCCAGTTCACGAGAAAGAAATATTGGAGATTGAGAAACACAGGCTACAGTTTTTGGTTTGTCAAATCATTTTTGTTGAATCGATTAGGCTTTTATTCTCGAGGTAGATTGCAACCAAATTTTTGAACCATTTTTAATCGTCGGGTGGGTTTTTTTGAATTTATCAATTGTTTTCTCATTTGTTTTTGGCTCCGTCTAATTTATTTCTGGTATATTTTTCTGTTTCCAGCTTCCACATTTATAAGAGTTCAATATTGGCAAGAGCTCCAAAAAGTGAAAAATATATATGAGATTATTCATACGACAATGTCTTCCAAAAATATTAGAACCTATAATCGACGCGAAACAACGCGATTATTCCCCGTAAATGGTACAGGGTACACTGCCTTGGATCAAATGAAATGGTTTTTTAAAGAGTCTCCAGTACCAAGATGGTCGGATCCGCTGGAACAATTACTCTCAAAGTCTGATGGCATAGATATGGACAAGATTGTTCTGGATCATAGAAAAGCAGAAAGTAATCAGAGCGTTGAAAATACTGGAAATGGAAGTATGAATGGAATGACTGCGATGGGATTGATCGAGGAAAGTGATGACGGATCTACCGATATTGCGAGTGGATTTAAAGAAAGTTCGATCCCAGTAATTTCCAAAAAATCCACCAAAATCGTAATGTCGGCCCGAAGTAAGGATAAATGGAGTGGCAAAATTCAATCGACACTACAACGTCTCAAGTCAAAATCTGAAGCTATTTCAGTTACTTCTGAGCACGATAAGTCTACTAAAGGCAGGCGTCAAAATCAAAGCCAACGGACTTCATCAGTTCGTCTAACAAATGAAATTGGCAAAGATAGCCCCGCTCACAGAACCAGAGGGGAGATTAATGATCAAGACAGTGATAATGAATCGGTATCTAGTCGTGCATCAACCTCAAGTGGTGATTCGATTTCCAGTCATGAGTCGACCCATAAAGAGATGTTGAGGAAGCCTTATCTTACCCAAGGTGCTTACCACGGAATTCCAAGACGTGGTAGAGCCCTTAAAGGAACTAAGGAAAATGCCACTTTCCCTCTTCCCATGTTAGATGGATTGAAAAAATTAACTACTGAGAAGAATTTCCAATTACCGTGGAATATATATTGTCCAACTGAATATGGACCAAAAGCCAAATGGAGAACATTAAAGAGGAGTAAGTGGTTATAAAGTGTTGATAACATTATATTTACCATCTTTTAGTTTTCTAACACTTATTAGACGCATGGTTGGATGTGACGCCACCATCAGCTGAAAAGGTTCAACGATTGCCTTGTAACTGTACAGACCACTGTGGTGATGACTGCTTGAATCGGTAAGTCTGACAATCAAAAAGATAGATTTATATTTACTAACATACAGTGTGCTTCAATACGAATGTGATCCAGATACATGCCCCTTTGGAACGGAAAATTGTGGCAACAGAGCCTTACAAATCCTATCGAGAGATGTCACTGCCGGAAAAAGATATGCACAGGGATATGAAGTTGTGAAAGTATGTGTGCCGCACCCAATCACTATTTCTATTTGACTAACGATTTGAAATAGACTGAATCGAGAGGTTATGGATTAAGAGCGACAAGAGGCTATAAAGCAGGAGAATTAATCATCGAATACACCGGCGATGTTATCTCACAATCAGAAATGCAGCGTAGAATTCGTGATGAATATGAAGGAATTGAAAATTACTACTGTCTTAGCTTAGAAAAAGGTTATGTCATTGATAGTGGCTTAAGAGGCTCAGCAGCAAGATTTGTAAATCATTCCTGTAATCCAAACTGTGAAATGCAGAAATGGTATATAAATGGCGTCCCTAGAATTGGCCTTTTTGCTGGCCCAAAACCTATTGAGCCTGGAACTGAGTTAACCTACGATTACAACTTTGATTGGTTTAAAGGAGCGGTGGCCCAGATTTGCCACTGCGGTTCTAACAATTGTCGAGGGGTGATTGGTAAGAAATCTTCTTCATTAAGCACTAGTGCTAATAGATCCGAAGATAGTAGTGTGCCGTCAAGCAGAAATGGAACACCCACCATTGCAGTTAATGGGCGACAGAAGAAGAGCCAATCATCAATCAAGCTTGCTGTGAGTAGGGTTGTAAAGAACTCTAGCAGAACAAAGAAGCTACCATCTTCGACAAAATCGATTGTTCATCGCACAGCTGGGAAGAGAAAAAATTCCAAATCCCTAAAGGTTATTACCAACGAATCTGGATATGGTGATGCAAGAATTTCAGACCCTGGTCAGAATGGCCTTCATCTCAGAATCAAGCTTGGCAAGCACCCCATGTCAGTTCAAGATGAAAAGCAGACCCGGCAGCATCGCGGATCACGAACACATTCTAGTTCCACAGAAACTAAGAACAGATCTGATAATGAGTTGGCGATGTCACAAACAAGAGCTTCCGGCCGACCATCCAGGAAAACTAAATCGGACACACCTACAGAGAGTAAAAGATTATCTAGATCGAGATCATCTACCACAAATTCTGGCTCTTCTAATAAATCGACTGAGTCAAACAAGGCAGGAAAAGTGATAGTGATACCGCGTACTAAACCAACAATTGTTTTCTCATCGTCTCTGGTACAGAAAAAACGGGGAAGGCCGCGCAAGAATCCTGTTTCTAATATCGGGGCCCCTAAGAGGAGTAGAGGAAGACCAAAAAAGAACTCTAGACGATCGAATAGTCAGGTGAATAATGTTTCCCGGGTTCTACTTAAAGAGTCATCGAGTGATATCGAAACATCTGATCCGAACAGAAGGAGAACAAGGCGTTCTGGCTTACAACCAGTCATTAATCTTGTCGATAATGAGAATTCTTTACTTTCTGCCGAGGCATTAGGGTTTCTGAATCCTCCTGGTATTACTGCGAATTTGAAGAGTATTAAAGGAACTAGGAGAGCAGTAAGGGATCGTCCACTTACGGGTAATAATGTTGCCGCTGCTGGTCTTGATACGCCCGTTCCTATGGTCTCATCCGGCTCCGCCAATTCTGACAATACTGCCACTCTTGTCACTAAACGAGGCAGAGGAAGGCCCAGACGCCATATAAGTAACCCAGCCATTGATAAAGCCAAGAAATGGGGAGCAAGCGCTCGATTTCCAGAAGATAGTAGCAGTGATATTCTTCCATCAGGTGGCTCAAAAAGACCACCACCAAGCAGCAGTGTTTTGGACCCTCCTTCATTGATACGTGCAAGGCGAGTAACACAGTCCAATATTATAGAATATTCAGAGCCAGATGATATCCAGTCGGCGAGTGATGACCATGCAGGCAGCGACAAGGAATCAAGATACCTTAATTCTGCTGATGTAGCTGGCCGTATCACTGACCTTGATAGATTAAAATACCGCAATATGGATAATGGAAACCTGGATGACATAATGGCGGGCGTGCCAGAAGAAGAAATAGACGATGAGAACGCAAGCGGGAATGCGAAAGAAGAGGGTCGCCATATGGTAAATAATGAAGATGATTTGAACAGTGGCGCAACCATGCCTTCAGAGGATTCTCGGTCTCTATTACAGAGCAAGATGGTCTCAGAGAGTGGTGAGCATGCCTGGGATAGGGAACAGACTAGAAATATTCTTAGTATCGAGTCTAAAGAATATACTGATCGACCGATCAATTTTGAATATTCGTCTCGTTCAGACCAACATGGAAATGACGTAGATGGTGGTGATAAGAATTTGAAAGATAGAATAATGGATATTGCGGAGGGAAGTGTCGGCAGGAGAGGAGCAATCGAGATTGACCTCACGGGTGACAATGACGTGGAACTTGAGGTGAAAAATTCAACCACGAGACATCGCGGTAGGCCCCGAAAAAATAAAAAGACAAGACAACCGGCACCGATAGTTTCAAACGCAAAAGCTCCTTCAAGACGGTCCACCAGAGTTTCTGTTAAACCACAACGATTTATCGACATTATGGGGATCAGAGCACCTATTAAACAAATCAGGGACAACGCAGAATACAGCAATATCAGAAAAGGAAGGCCAAAGAAATCTGAAAAACATTTGCAAGGCCGAGGGCGCGGGCATCGGCATCGGCAGGGTCAAGGTCCACTGCACGCTCATGGTCCGTTGCACGCTCAGGGCCTGGACGGTCAAGGGTTACAAGTTCAAGAACGAGCTCAGGGTGAAAGTTTTCCGAGCCAATCTCGGCAGAGTCAAGACCCAGGTATAGAATCTCTCACGTTTGTTCCAATTACTTCCCCTGAGGGACCAGACGTGCCTCCGGAGAACAGGAAGAATTCTGGTCTTGATATACTAGCTATGGCCGTTGCGAGCACCTCCAGAAATGACAACCAGCGGAGTTTACCTTCTAGTCGGGTTTCCAGTACTTCTCGCCGCGATAACTTGTCGTCGACAATAGCTAGACTCTATGTAGATGATAGTCAGAGTGAGGAAGATAGTGACGATTATACACCAGAAACTGGACGAGAACTTACAACACTTGTAAATGCTACCCCTCAACGTATTGCTACAGTACCTGTACAGAATTCTTATTCTGTCATGCACATGTCTGGGTTTGTAGGAGATTCTGGCAGTCCTCAGTTGCAACATACAACCAACAGAGAGAGTGGTGCCACTGATTCTAAACGCAGGTGCCCTGTTAGTGACCCCATGACTGATCTGCCCAATGGAGCAAAAGTACGAGATCCACTCGCTCTTAACGATCGCCGTGATGTCGCTTCTCCTGTACCTGCACCACGCCGGCGATATGTCAAATATCATCAGGAGCCAAAACCTATAATACTGGACAAGCATTTTATACCCCTAGACGTATCTGTGTTATCCTATCCACCTTCGGCCGTTTCAGTGACTGTGCCAAGTAACAGCACTCCTCCAATTCCACCTACAAATTATATTTATGCAGGTTCTAGTCCCGGTACCCCGTTTCTAGCGAGTGGTATAGTTTTGCAATCAGCCGATCAGTCAGGACAACCTCCAATCGCACTCGAAGGAAGACGACTACCAGCAACAGCCCCGGGCCAGAGTTTACCTCCAATGTTGATTCCAGTGGACTCATCTCAGATCGGTCCTCATATGAGTTCTCCAATGGGTACTCCATTGGGCCCTCAGATGGGCCTTCATATGGGTGCTCAAATGGGTGCTCAAATGGGTCCCTATATGAGCCCTTACGTGAGTCCTTATATGGGTCCATATATAGGTCCTCCAATGGGCCCTCACATGGTTCCTCCTCATGTTGGTCCTCATATGGGCCCTCACATGGCTCCACTGATTCCTCGGATGGGTCCTCATATGGGCGCACAAAATGTTCCGCAGATGACAATGCCATTTTCTGTAGCAGGTTCTGAGAGCCGCTCTGGTTTATCTCCATCTCTTTCTAGCGCCATGCACCAAGCTGATGTCAACGCGACCCCTATACCGCCTCGAGCCCCATCTACTAAATCGAATGATGATGGTCCCCTAGAAGATAATTCTGTTTCCCGCCGTAGACTTTCATCTTGGAGAGATGTGGTTGGAATTATGGGCGCACCAGAATTATCGAAAGACGAGAAGACTGAAAATGGTGCTAAACAGGGTGCCAGTTTTGCCTGGCCTGAACCGGGAAGTAGCAATAGTTCGCGGGAAATCTCTCCGGTATTAGCGCGCCCTGACAGTCAAGATTCGATTCCACGAACTAAACGGAAGCGAAATTTGCCTGCAACCGGATATAGCAGATTTCGTACTTCGTCTGCTAGCGATACACCGAGGTCTAACAAAAGAACCAAGCTTGGAATCAGTGACAGGCAACCCGCGCCATAGAATGCATATGGAATTCTAATAATGCTCGTAACGATGTCAATAAGTATATTTATAAAAATAAACTAGGTTTAAACTATACTAGACCAAATCCTTTTGAATGTTCAATGGCTAATAGCAGCATCTTTTTCAATTGTTTTTCTGATTTGAATTCAGGAATTAACAATCTTGAGAAGCAGACAGAAGAACTGGGTATACGAGAACCATCTGTTCCATTTCGTTGAATTACAAAATCGAGATGTTCAACACCTCCAACAGGAATTCGTTTAGATCCCGTGACAAATTCCAGGAGCTGGCCCTTTTGTATTTCGTCAAAATTACTAACAACAGACCAGAAATATTTAACTGTAGGAGATGAAGGAAGGAACCCGTCATATTCAGTAGCAGCTTTCAACTCGTTTATATCAATGACTGGTATACCTTCTACCATTGATTGTAACTGAGAAGCAGAAACAAGTCCCAAGATTTGTCCGCTTAATACGAAGCAAAGACCTTGGATGAATTGGGTTAGAAATGGTTCAATGGAATCAAACAGAGCATATTCGCAAAATTCATTCACGAACTGAGTGGCATTTTCTTTCGTCACTCGACCATCGGGATATTTATCGAAAGATGGCAATTTATCGGTACGAGTTCCACCACTGTCTAATGCATAGGTATAAGTGAAATAAGTGTCCATTTGTTGTATTGTTTTCTGATCAGTTTTGAGGAGAAATTCAAAAGATTTGGTGACAGCTGGAAACATCCCCCAGAATTTATGAGTTTTAAAACAAGTTGACAGGGGAAAAACTATTTTTCTTAGGCTTCCAGAAGTTAATGGTAGACTGGATGACGCTTGTAATATGATTTGGTAAAATATTGAAGGGAATCTAATATCAACCATACAACCATTATATAACGCAAGGCCAAATAAGATTCCAATATATTCGTATACCTTTGAATCACCAGTATAACCCGGATTAAACCATGCTAACCTAGATTCAGGATCATACTTGAAAAATCCATAATCAGAAAATACCAAATGATGCCCCAGGGCCTGAAAGAATTCAATCTGTACACCCCCTTGATCTATACCGATTTCAGTCGTACCAAATCGGACTTTGATAGGTCTATAAATAATATTTTCGACTAGCAAAGCACGTGAAATACAATCTATAGTTGAAGAAAGAAAATTATCTCTCTTAATTTCAAGGAGGAAAACTTCTATGTAAATTAGCGCTGGCGTGAAATAAACAGATTGACTACGCATATCATCTGGGTTTATATTACTTCTTGGATCAGCCAGGCCGCTCTGCACGTTTCGTAATCGAAACAACGTAGAATTCATTTGACGAAGACATGCCAATCGGAACATTGATAATCGTTGAGAGGGATCTAGTATACCAGAGATGCTAGTAATATATGTAGGAGACTTGAGACTAGTGGAATTATCCCAGCCAGATTCTAATACAGAGTAGAATCTGAAAAAAGAACTAGCAGCGATTTTCTTGAAATTAGAGGCAACTGAAAGGGGTTTCGGAGATGAACTATCATCGTTGTTACGGAGCAAGAATCTACTGATTCTGTCAAAATACGGAATACTAGTAGTCAAGGAAGAACCTTGGGGCCACAGAGACAGATAGGACTTGATAGCTGCGTAGATATACTCAGAAATAGTATTATGCACCGTGTCGTCACTAAGATATCCGGAGAGAAGTTCAACTGGTAATGGTAGCTTTAGTAGAGGTCTATTTGTTGGCGGAGTCATACTGATCAATGAAGATATAATTAGATCAACGAGACATAATTGTTCATAGTATTGTGGTCTTGATGAGGATTTACTCATATCAGCAGATATTTTGCTTCTCATTGCCGAGAGAATATGACATAAATAACGAATCAAAGGTAGAGGAATATCATCATATAATTTCAAGGAATCAAGTGCTAGTAAGGACTGTAATGAGTTAAGTTTTGGTATTCTATGATTAGAATTGTAACCAGAATTGGAGCCTATCTGAAGCAATGCCTTTACCAAGTAATTATCAGCAAGAACAGCGTGGTTGACATTCAAAGCAGTACTAAGGTATTTCTGGATAGGCTCGTGTGACCAATCATTGAATGGAAAGTTGGCTGTTAACAGGTAGGGCAAGCTAGTAGCGGATTTTGAATTTTTTGTTTCTGCTTCTGTTTCAGAACAGCTGGAACCGCTAGAGTCAATGCACGATTGGATGACCAGCGGCAGCTGTGGTTGCTTCAATATCTCACAAAGCGCTTTGTCACCTCTAGAACTTGCCAAGTGACAGGCTAATGCTGGAGCTGCAGTAGGTGCAACTTTCTTCCCAATGAATAGTGAACGGGATATGTTGTTGGCACATAATGGCGCCGAGCAATCTGGATCATTACATCCATTTTTGATTTGATAAATATACCTAGCAGTTATTTCCTTAGCGGATAGTTTACCCAGATCATCATAGGGAGTGGAATCAGCATCACTATCTGCACAAGACATCTCTATAACACTGAAGACTCTACCGAAATGTACTTCTTTCAAATCCACAAATTACCCCTGGGTTAGCGACTGAGCGATGCGCGGCATACCGTGCAATCTAGGTTAGGGTAGAAGGAACCCCCTGGCGGCTTGACTCCGCCCGAACCCGTTGTCAGGATTCCGGGTAATTGAACGGCTGTGTTTGTTTTACTATTCTATCTGATCTCATAGATCTGTGATTCTTCTCTTTCACTCTATCTTTTGGTCATCGTAACTCTTGGACTTAATCTTTAAGTTACTATCCGTGGATGAGCATGTCTATTTGAATGATACCCCTAATCACCTTACAATGGTTTCTCTGGCCACTTCGTATTATTTTAACATATGTCTTAAAGGATCCCTTTCCTCTCTTTTCCCTCTATAGCTTCTTCTTTAGATAATTTTAATATTTTGTATTTTCTTACTAACTTAAGGAACACAGCCATGCCAGATCTTTCTTGATCTCTCATGATCTTTTCCTTCCTTCTTTTCCTTCGCATTGATAAGCACTTCAGATTTCATACGGTTATGTGACTTCGGAAACGCTCCTGACAGCACGGGGGGATAGGCCCTTGTATTTCTTACCATGTCGGAGGTGTTATCAGCGAAGGCTTGCTGTCACATGAAGATGGAAATAACAACTCTGCTTCGTGACCACAATTTCTTATTGGTGTTAGTTTCATGATCACCTTTGTTGATGTAGTCAAAACCGTAGTAGTTGACATCTAACTATATAATTAATTCATAGTGTAAGTCATGAATGTCCGAGATATCCCGTATTCACTATATTATATTGCTTTAATCGAAGCTGTGTTGCAGCACGGCACATGACTACTGCTATTTATATCACTATACAGGAACATTGTAATTTCGGCCGACCTACCGACGTGCGGCCGTCCGGTAGCGTGAAAAAAAAATTCCGATGAAACGGTTCTTTTCAGCCTTGCAACGCCGATACCGCACGATAGCGTATTGTATTTAAATGGTCGTAAACCCAAATTTCACTATTTGATTTTCTTCGCAATTCGATTTTTTTCTTTCGTTTACGGAAACACCACGCCACACCACCATACAAAAAATTCATATAAAAAGGGCCCGTCAAACAGATTCATTAGAGTCACAGGTCAATAGAAAAAAATTAAACTCATTTATTTATTAGAAGGTCTCTCGTCAAGATAGACTGTTTTTGCATAATCATCATCAAAAATGAAGATCTTTTCAACCCAACACTCGTTCTCATACGACTGGGAACATGTTTCCTGCGCCAACTGGAAGAAATATCCAAATGAAATGTCTACTCATGTTGTAGCTGTCGATGTGCTTCGACGTGAAATAGACCCTGCCAGTGGAGTCTTACGTACTGAGAGACTCATCACCTGTAAACAAGCTATCCCATCTTGGATCCTGGCACTTGTTGGCGGCACTGATGTTTCTTATGTTCGCGAAGTATCAGAAGTGGACCCCCGAGCTCGCAGCTTAATCCTTCGATCTGTCAATCTTACTATGAATCAGTTATTGTCTGTTTATGAGACTGTAACATATACACCTGACCCGGCTAATCCTCACCAGTCGACTATTTTCCACCAGGAAGCCCAAATTACTGCTTATGCTTCATTCCGAAGATTGTGCAGTAAAATTGAAGACTGGACTGTAGACAGATTTGGTCAGAATGCCGCACTCGGCAAGAAAGGGTTTGAAAGCGTCCTTCAACAAGTTACTCGAAAAGTTCAAGACGGTGTTTTTCGCGAAGGGTTGGCCTCCGTTGTTTAAAAAGCTGCTTTCCACTGCATTCTGCCTGTGTCTGCTACGCGCGACTGAGGCCAGACACCACCCTCCAGCCGACGATGTTTTTCTGTCTCCATTGTTATTTACTTCTTTCTTTCACGACTTCTTTATGATGATGATGCCTATGTTTTCTCTTTGTATATATATGTATATTTCGCTTCAAACCCTCCTATCTGCATTGTTGGTGATATAATAACCAAACAAAGATATAATATAGAATTAATTATAAATCCCTAGACCTGTTTTTCTCGATTCACAAGATGATAAAGGTATTTTGACAATATTTACAAAATCGATACTAACAAATACAACTTCCTGCCCAGCGAGGAAATCCAATGGCTTCGCGGATATTTTCGACTCCACAAATAAAACACACCAGACGCTCGAACCCCATGCCGTAACCACCATGGGGGAAGCTGCCATACTTCCGTAAATCTAAGTACCAGCCAAGATCTTTGATATCCATGTCGTGTTGCTTCATTGACCTCACTAGCTCATCATAGTCATCTTCACGAAGACTGCCTCCAACTAATTCTCCCATCTCGGGTACTAGGAGATCGAAACATGCTACTGTTGGTTTGGATAAGTCCTCTATCTTATTCTTTTTCATGTAAAACGGCTTTTGTGACTGTGGGTAGTCGGTAACAAATACCGGACCCTTTATTAGATGTGCAGCCAGGTACTTTTCGTGTTCTGAAGAAAGTGAGTCTCCCCATGTCAGAGGTTTGTAGGTGGGCTTATTCAGGGCTGATTCAAGTTCCGTCTGCAGCAATTCTACTGCTTGAGTATAGGTGATTCGAGCCCATGGCTTATCGCCTGAAAGCATTCTCCATCGTTCAGTAATGGTAGCTTGTCTAGATTGCCCACTCTGTTTAGTTGATTCAAGAAGATCTATTGACATAGCATCATCAGGTACTGCAGAGCGAATCATTCTCTCTGCTACACTCATAACGTCCTCTAAAGATTCCGTGAATGCCACTTCCGCTTCAACCATCCAAAATTCACTCAAATGTCGATTTGTGTCGCTCTTCTCTGCTCGAAAGGCCGGCGCCAAATTCCATACTCTAGATAGTGCAGCAGCATATACTTCTAAATGTAACTGGCTAGAAACACTCAAATAGGCAGCCTTTTCACCGAAAAAATGTCCAGATTGAGGCTTCATCTCATTAGGTGTCACTGCAAACACCTCACCGGCGCCTTCACAATCTGATGAAGTTATTACCGGCGAATTGACTTGCGTGAAATGCTCTGATTCAAAGTATCTAGCCATATGTGACAGTGCATACGATCTATACCTCAACAAACTTGAATTACTAAGAGTTTTCCAACGAAATGATGGAATGGTTCGCAAAAACTCTGGAGTGTGGAATTTTTTCTGTAAAGGATAGGTCGGATCAGCTGGTCCCAATACTGTAACTGCGTTCACTCTCTCGCCATCATCCAATTGCAGCTCGACATTTTGACTCCCAGGCGATTCACATATTTTACCTGACAATTGCACACAAGTTCCTGTGTTTAAAGACTTGCTTTGATCTGGTGTCATAACAACGGTTAGAGGTTTAGAAGAAGTTCCGTCGGTAACATCTGCGAACGCTACCTTCTTTAACCTGCGAACCGATCGAATCCAACCATTTACAGTTGCCGTTTCGCCAATTGTAGGGTTACCTAATAATGATTTGATAGTCTGATTGGCTATCAAACAAACCCGACCAGATCTCATGATGGAGTTGTGGTGCGAAAGTACTATGTTGCAAGAGTACACGGTACGGCTTGGGCAAATAATTTTTTACCGATAGTGAATGCTAAAAAATGCATGCCGATCATGTACCCCTGACTTGCCTAGAACAGGCCACTGCGACTCCTGTTTGTTCCACTGTAACATCGCTCATTTGGTTCTGAGCGAGCTATAGATGAACTCCAGCTGCTGTTGATAGACAAAATGTCCATTTTCAAGGTTAAAATAACTTTACATAATCTACTTCACCCTCTAGGTGCTTGATCTTACCTTCGGAAACTAAATAGTAGTCATCTACGACTTGGGAAAGAAAGTGTCTATCATGTGAAGAAATGAGGACGGCTCCTTGAAATTTCTGGATAGCACTAATCAACGAATCAACCGTCAACATATCTAAATGATTTACGGGTTCATCAAGAATCAATAAATTGGAATTTGAGTCGAAAAATTCTATGGCGAATGCAACTCTCATAATCTGACCTCCACTCAAGGTTTTCAATGGCTGAATGGCAATGCTGTCTCTAATATCAAATCGACCCAAGTGTTGCCTAGCTTTAGTGGCAGTGCTTTCAGGGTTTTTTTCTAATAATAGCGATACCGGCGAATGACTGTCTGAGGTTTTCAACAACGTGTCCACCGTATGTTGTGATATGTATGCAAATCTGGCAACATCGTGGGACCTATACCCTCCTCTCGTAATCAGCCCCTCCAACCTGGTGGCAATTAGGTTCATAAACGTTGTCTTGCCAACTCCATTATTTCCAATTAGACCGATTCTAGATGTGCTTGAAATGGACAACGTAATCTTGTTCAGCAAGTAATGAACTGTGCCTTTATATGCAATAGACAATTCACTACATTCAAATAGTGGAGTAGAACTCCTCAGCTTATTCGGTTCAGGAAATTGCCATTTACTGGCTATCTCTTGTTTCTCTAGTTCGACTTCATCTCTAATCTTATCATGATATCCGGCTCTATCTCTGTTCAATTTGAATCTGTGGCCGTTCTGATTGACCTCAACGCCAATCCGTTCTATTTTCTTCTGCTTTGTGGCCATAGCTTTCATTTTCTTGTCATCACCATTTCTGCGGGCTCGCGTAATGCCCTTTCGGATACTTTGAGTCATCTTCTCTTTCTTTTTTTCATTTGCTTCTGCCATGGCCGACCAAAATTTTCTGCGATCCTTCTCATTTTCAATAAACTCTTCATAATTTCCAGAATAATATTTCAACTTTTGGTCTTTGAATATTATGATTTCGTTTGCTACATTATTCAGAAATTGCCTATCATGGGAAACGCACACCACCGTAGAATTCTCAAGACATTTGATATAATTTTCTAAGAATAATATAGCTGATAAATCAAGGTGATTTGTTGGTTCATCGAGTAGTAGAATATCGGGACCGATCAACAATGCAGATGCTAACGCAGCTCTTATTCTCCATCCGCCAGATAATTTCTTAAGAGAACCGTCTTGCATTTCAGAGGAGAATCCAAGACCTTTTAGTATTTTTCTAGCATTATCTTTGACCGCATTTATATCATATCCGCCAAGGTCATCAACCAATTCATTTAGAAGTTCATGTGCTTCATCAAGAACGTGAAGTTGGTCATTTATATTAGTCTCACTGCTATTGCTACCACTACTATCATCTATCCTCAACTTCTCCTCCAGGTCCAATAATGCATCTTCTGAATCATTTAGATGTCTTCTTGCAGCGGCACCTCTTGCACCGCTCAATTTCAGTGCTCTTTCGTCTGCGTCATTCACAAGATCTTGTTGTTTCTGCAGCTTTATACGCTTAACCACATTTATAATATCCACACTGTTATCAATTTCTAAAGCCACCTGAAGTGCCTCCTTTCTATCAATCAATCGCTGCTTTTCCAAATCTGATTTAACCACAATTTCCAACACCGACTGAGAAGTATCAACCCCATCAAACTGCTCTACGTATAACACGCTTAGCCTTTTAGAAAGTCCCACCAATGACCTATACCCAAGACATTTTAACAACGTTGATTTGCCAACTCCATTAGCTCCAACAAGTCCGTAATGGACCCCTTTAAACAGTTTAAGATGCACATCATCCAGCAAGGTATTATCTCCGACAGTGATTGTTACTCCTTTCAGATCAATGTCAGAGGACAGAGTATCAAGAGTCTCGCTATGAAATCTAGATACTTGAGAAGTAGCTACTATATTCAGTTGCTCCTCTCGAATTCTCTGTTCATGGCGCTTCCGTTTGTATAATGATGGTTTAGACATCTCTGCGGTACTGTTTAATCATCATCGTCAGGCTTCTCAGATATAGATATATTTGATGTTATGTTGATGATAACGTGTGACTCCTGCTTGCATCATAATTAGCGTTGGCTGCATGACAGCTATCTGATCGTCATTGCTTGATTTATGCTGCTCACGTATAGTTTAATCCAAATACCAATTGGACCCTATCAGGCAACCGGAGATTACAAACGACTAACATGGCTATATATTTACGTATAAGGTCCATTCACTCTGGTTCTGCGACTCCTCACTATACCTCTGGCGGCTGGGCTCTGCTTAGACCTGTAGCTCGCTTCGCGCGTTATCGGAGGGGCGAGCGTCAATGTCGAAGTAAGAAACAAATTGTCGGCACTCTTTTTGTATATATTTTGAAATTGAATTTTGTCCTAGAGCCCGGGTCATAGGCCAGTTATCTCGATGCTGTTGAGAATAGGAAGGTTCAGCCTTACTACTCATTCTATCAAAGTCAGTTGAGTTTCAGTTGTTACTACTTAGTGTTTAATATAATCTGGTTTATTCGGTTATCATATATAAAACAATTCAAAGCCAACATCACGGCTTTATATACTACAGCACAACATTCAAGTCTCTACCAATCATCGTCCACCTTTCATCTCTCA
>JAJMAW010000133.1:0-33706 GCA_030565085.1 Sugiyamaella pinicola
GGCTCTGCCCAGACCCGTAGAAACTCCGCTGCGCGGAGTTTGGCCACGATTGCCTCAATGCCAGGGCAGTGGAGGTGGTGGATGAAGAAGAAGAAGAGGACGAGGAGCGCAGAGAAGGTGGTGGTCTCAGTGCTGAGATCCTGGCCAAACTCCGCGCAGCGGAGTTTCTACGGGTCTGGGCAGAGCCCAGCCGCCGGAGGCATGCCCAGCCGGAGGCAACGCAAGGCAGCAGCCGTGGTATCGTGATTCTCCGTATCTCTTCCCGAATAGGGCAGGAGTGCGCTCGGAAGCCTGAGTATAAGTCCTGGTAAGAGTCTAATTTTTAAGTGGTGCATTCAGTTGCTTCATTGTTTTCTCTCATTTCGACGGGTCCAGCGTGAGTTTATTGTTTGTCCCACTGTCATATTGAGAGTGATTGATAGTTTTATTTTATTTGTGCCACTGTAAAGTCAGGTGGTTGTTTTGGTTTTAGTGATTTCGACAGCTGTTGAATAGAAGAGACCGGGGTATTATAACAGACCACATTCTGACACAAGAATAAGCTCTCCTCGGGACAACCAATACCGATAAGATTTGGAAACAACACTCGTAAGCGAGGAGCTCAGAGGTTCAAAAGTTCAAAGTTCAAGTTCGAAGGAGGAAAAAAGAAGTCGGGTTAAGTGAAATCGAGACGAATCAAATCGAGAGACGAATCGAGGAACGCAACAGACACGAATCGACAGCAAGAAACTTAGTAGTACCAACAGTACTAGCTCATGGATGCTACAAGAGGTGAGTATACTGAGAGGTTCGGGAGTTCACGGCGAGAGGTTCACGGGTGGGTGGGTGGATGGCATGGTTATGGGACAGGGATTCACGTATGTGGTGGGCTATGCCTCCGGCGGCTGGGCTCTGCCCAGACCCGTAGCTCGCTTCGCTCGTTGCTTGGTGTTTGGCATTTGCTTGATGCTGTGGTGGTATGGGTCCTGGGTGCTGGGTCAGACAGACGATGGGCACGAGCTGTCGTGTTGTCGCTGCTGGCTGTTTTGTGGATTGTTTGTCTTGACAGTTTGTTATTTGCGTGAACCTTGGTCTCTCCATTATCGAACGCCCACAATCCATACGGCACTTGACACTTGACACTTGGCACTTGCACCTGGCATCTGGCATCTGGCATCTTCCACTTGGCACTGGGCACTTGGCACCGGGTCCCTGCGCAGGTCCCTGCTTCCTGGTATGATACTTTGACCGTTATCGCCATACATTGGTATACAGGCATATTCTGCTCATTCTGCTCATCCCTGGTGCCTTCCTAGTAGCCTCTCAGTGCCTTTCACTCGTCCTGACAACGAATACTAACATGTCAACAGGTGAAAATATTATATCGAACCTTAAAAAAATTGTGAGACATTGACGACGACACGTCTGACAGTTAACGTATCAGCGAACAAGTACCCCAAAGAACAACCAACCCGATTGCCAACACCCATTGTAGTCAATAAAGCGCACATTCAGCACGATGGGGTTATGGCGGTGGAGAAAGCATGCTAAACAACAGCAGAAAGATGAAGTGGATCACATGCTAGAAGGTGAGTATCGACTAATACCAAGCAACAAACGCGAAGCGTTTGCAACGGGTCCGGGCAGAGCCCGGCCGCCGGAGGCGCACCACGGAAGACTAACCGAGCAGCAGATGAACCTCTATCATATGAAGAGGAAGTAACGCTTCAGTCGGCGGCTCGTGTTCAGCAGACGTCACATAATTATCATCCTGCTAGTCGTAAGAGTTCTGCAACTGCTGTGCCGGTTGTTCCTACTCCGACAGGTGCTTTTTCAATTGAATCTTTGTTGAGTTTGAATCCTCCTCATACAAGCGGAGGTAGCACCAGCCGGTCGCCTTCGACTAATGGTGGGTCTCCTTCGTTGTCGGGAAATAATTCGTTTGTAAATGGAGCTGCGGATGGAGCAGGTGTGGGACCATCGTCGGGCACAGTTAGTGCACCAGCGGCGAGTACCGCTTCGTTACCTAAAAGTCCAGTGATAATTCCAAGAAACAAAGCAATGAGCTCTACATCGCTGTCTTCACCTTCATCAACTATGAAAAACAGATTGAGCCGCTTTAGTATGGTTTTGCCCCGGCATAAGAGCAGTCCTGGCCAACCGAACAGCAGTAGAAGCCACGATGAACCATTTGATTTTAAGGCGGAGATTGAAAAAATGCAAGGAGGTAAGCAGAACAGACAAGACGAGAAGTCAAAAAGCGATGTCAATCTGAGTAGTAATACCAGCCAGCAACGAACAAATGGTAGTATGCCTTATTCCTCTGCTGATTCGGCAGCTTCATCTAGTGAACCTACAATTACAGAGCCACAGTTGACCAACACGAATGCCAGCACCACTGCAAACGCGTCGTCTCAAGAATCACCGGTTGAGCCAACATCTGGAAAGGAGCTTGTAGATAAGTATGAACAACTATCGCCTCCACCGTTCCTTCCAACATCGACGACGACACAAGCAGCATTGAATCTGCCTCCTATTTCGACAGCACTTCCTCCCGTTCAAGCCCAATTCAGACACAATAGCACAACCAGCAACAATCCTTGTAACAGAGATAATTCGCTCTCTCCGCTGTACGAGCCAGGATCATTCTCTGAATCTCCTCGATTGTCATCGCCTGCTTCGTCACTAATATTTGAGCGGTCGGTGCAGGATTTCTCTGTTGGTGGAAACGACGATAAAATCCCTTCGCATTACCACAATGAGGATTACATACCGCCTGTGTTGGACGCGTCTACATCTGCTATCACCGATTCGTCATTGGATCCTAGTATGATTGAAGTAGTTTCATTGTCTCCAGGCTCGTTATCGGCTGCTCGTACAAGGAGTATATCGAGTGGCTTCCAGCACTTTAACCAAGACGAAAATGGCTTTAACATCAACAACACCAATACCAACGGCAATTCCACAACATCGGATATGTATTCTCCTTCACAATCGTCTCCGACCCGCTCCAACCAACAATATCATTTTAATTCACACGGTAGTGTCAGTGGGCAAACATCAGGAACTGCTACACCGGGAGGTGGATTGGGGCTACGAATCTTAGGATCTCCTGCAGTTCTTAACACTTCAGCCAACGGCACCAATGGATCAAAAACTAATACCATTAATGCGAATGCCACCAATTGCGCACCGCCAGCTCCCTCAAGTCCGTCTAGCGCAGATCGACATGTTCTCAGTTTCTGCTCATTTGCTGATCTTGTTTCGTCCGAAAATGGCCCACACCAGAACAACAATACGGTGCCGAATTCCCCGTCGTCCACCAGTCCCCGAACCAAGCAGTTCATTGATGGATTTGTTGGGTCACCTCATTCGCTGCGAACAATAGCCTCGATTGACCAGTTGTCGTCAACCGACGAGTTTTTGCCCGCCTCGGAAGAATTTGAACTGGAAGATGACCCAGGACTCACAGTCCGATCCATGGATGAAACAATACGATACAACACGGGTGAAATAACCAGTCAACTTGCGTAGGCGGCCTTACAAAATACTGATCTGGGTCCCTTCTTTTTCTGCCAATTTAATGTTTGTATGCTAGTAATACTATTTATTCACTACCCCTCGTTCTTTACTGCTGCGTCCGGCGGCTGGGCTAACTCTGCTGACGGAGCTTGGACACTATGAGCAGCGCACACGGCAAAACTCCGCGAAGCGGAGTTTCTACGGGTCTGGGCAGAGCCCAGCTGCCGGAGGCAGAGACGCGGTACGACGGGGAGATCATATAAATAATTTACAAATAATCTTTCTTATTCGCAGTGCGAATGAATCCTCTGTGTCTCCATTCGACGTCGGCATCTTTATTGTCGACCGTGCCCAGACGTAATTCATAGAGCTTCATTTCGAACCTGGGGCCCACTTCGGCAAGTTCGACCGACTCTCTGGTGCGGACATAGACGTGCTGGCGGACACTGATGTAGTCACCATTGTTAGCGAAAGTGATGACACGGGAACTGTCTTTTTTCACACCAGGAGGGAATAGGTGCTTGAGGACCTGGACAACCCGTTTGCCGAGAGGAGATGTAAAGTTCTCGAAAATGATGTGTGGATAAGCTTCGGACTGGTTACCAGAATTGAGAATATCATGTCGTAGCACAACGTTGTGCAGCGAAAACGATGCCGTGGGCCCATGCGGGAAATGTGAGACAGTCATTGCAGTGGGCACACCACGATGTTCATGAAGGAGAATCAGATCAGTCGAGCCTGACCCTTGGCATGCAGATACCAGTGATGGCAGAATCGTGTTACCACGGTTTAGTCGAATACCCGTTGGAAATAAAAGGCGCACCTCTTTGGCGAACTGGCTTAACCTCGTGCTTGGATCTCTACTTGTCGTGACTATAATTTTCGGGTCCTGGATGCCGCTTAACGCCGAATACTCATCGTCAATTTCTTCGTTCAGGGATTCGTCAAATCTGAAATTCTTCTGTAAGTCCTCGTCATCTGCTACCTCCTTTGGTAACGCTTTACCTGATGAAAGAGCCGCTCGCAGTTTCTGCCTCTTCTGTGCCAATGTGGCCTCTTGTAATTGCACGGACTTCTTATACAAGTACTCTCGTCTTTCTCTCGCTTGTCTACGAATCTATAGATCACTGGTTAGTCGCTGACTTGCCACCGGCGGCTTGGCTCTGCCCAGCCCTGTAATTCGAGCTGCACTCGAGTTGACGTTCAAGCTTACCATTATTGATTTGTTTTATCTGTTTTCTTCTGATAATAATGAGAGGTTCTTGCTTCGCGGTAATGTAAATAAATTTATCGCTATCTATTTTTCAGGGTTAGGAGCTAAAGCGATTGTGAAAAATCCTCTGCATGTGCGGTGTGCCCTGCATCACCACCAGCTATCTATCTTCTCGACGAGATATGAAGACTGTATGGTGGAGCCGCTACGTTCATGACTGTACAGTAAGAATTGCGAAATATCTCATACTCTTCTACATTATCATAAATGTTCGTGTCTGGAGTCTACCCGATATAGGGCGCGATAACATCATTGGAAAGCGGGAATAAGGAACAGCCACTGTCTGGCTGAATGGAACTCTCGTGGCCACCAGCGCTGATGCGCCTCTGCCAGCTTAGCGCCCTACTCCGTTTGTAGTTCGAGCTTCTCTCGAGATAGACCCGACGTCTCTACCTCTAGAATGACACGCGTAGAGCAGATGTTACATCACGTGATGTATAATGGCTAAGACAGAATTGCTGGACATAGGGGATTTCGCACATACTCCTGTGCTGACAACAGCCTGTTAACAAGCTTTATAACTGCTTTCTATTTGTTCTCTTAAGTTAGTAGTTTATCATACCTCCGTGGAATAAATATAATCATTTAGCGATCTGCATCATGTGACGATCCAAAGAAACAGACCCTGCATGTAATCAGTACGGCTGGCGTACACACACGGCGATCAAAATAAAGATTATGGGGCCCCTGAGCTCGGACTGCGCGGTAGCCACACATTAAAATAAGCTTGCACGGTCCGCCACTTCCTCCTTTCCTCTTTTCTCTTCGTCTTTGAGTATTGGTGTTACAGAATTATTTGAACGATTAAAACATAACTATTATTGTTACTTGGTGTTTACACTAGCGGACTTCTGTTTTGATTCTTTCTACTTTTAATTCTATTTTTATTGTTCAGTGATTGCGCATTCCACTGTTCTTAGTTGTTCGTTTCTTCGTCTGACTTTAGTCTTTTACTTTGGAGATTACCGTTGTAACTGGAGTTTGAACTACTACTATCTGTTTGTCTTGGCTTGTTGTGCTACGTTGGCGGCACATCTACATTGGTTGCCATTATTGAATTCCTTGGTTGACTGATCTGCCGTCTTTTTACTTTATTTTTTCTTCTCTTCTTCTCTTCTTTATTACTTCTATTACTATTATCATTTTAAAAAACAAAAAAACACAAAAAAAAGTACCAGAAATTGAAAATCCAAAAAAAAAATTAATTCTTAAAATGGGTTGGTTTAAAGCATCGTTCAGAGCTATTATTACAAAGCTCAAGGGCTCGTCTGTAGACCCTATTATCGTTGATGAGGGTAATCAATCTTCATCTATTGCCGCAAATCTTCCAAGAGGTGTCGTCAAAGCTTTCTTTGCGCGTGCTGTCACCACTGCCCAGCCCTGCTCTATTGACCCCACCAGCGACGTGCAACCAGTTCCCTCTTCTGCACCTGATTCTGTTCTTTCAAGTCTTTCTCCTACCTCGTTAGACCATACTACCAACGAACTAGTCACTCAATCCAAAGATGATATTATTACTACTGACATTCCAGTCATTTTCACCGCTGACAATCAAAAGTCCATGTCTGAGAGAAAACTCAGAGCTATCAATGAGATTAATGCATTAATTGCTCTTGTCGACTTAGAATTAAGTACTGTTTCCTCATCTGATTGCGATTCTATTCCATCCCCAGTTGCACTCTCTTCTGTCTCTCTTGAAAGTTATGACGTTCATCAATCACCAGCTTTTAAGAAGCATGCCAATCAGGCCATCAGTCAAATGGTTCCATCTCCAACTGTTATCGATGAGAACCCCTCTACTTTGGGTGCTGAGACTGGAACTCTTTCTTCAAGACCATCACTCTACTCAGATCCCAGTTCTTCTACGTTGGCTTCTCAATCAACTGTTCCTTCTTCAATTTCTTTACATACCGAGCCAAAGAAACCTGGCATGGAACTTCAATCCGGCCATTACGCATCGGCGGATTCTATTATCCCGTCTGAGCTCTCTTCTTCTTCCTCTTGTTCTAAGCCCACCAAAGTTCATCAATCCAGCCATTATGCATCGGCGGATTCTATTACCCCTTCTGAACTCTCTTGTTCTTCATCCAAAGTACACCAAACAGTCAAAGACAAAGATGACGTATTCCCCATCCCCAAGAAAGGAGTATTTCGTAAACTTATGAATAAGTTGGCGGCAAAGAATAAACCATCTCAAAATCTCTTCGTTTCTCTCCCAAACGATACATTAACAATTCGTGGAAGTGAAGGTGTCGTTTCTGTAAACTCAACTTCACGCGCTGAGGTTGGCACTTATGACAATAAGGCCAACTTGATTAAATTTGGCACTCATACTGTAGCTGACCATAATCAATACTTCAAAGAGAGAAGCCTGTTTGTCTTGTCACAAGGATTGAAATCACGTAATATCAGTAGAGCTGATAAGAGTTGCTTCGGCTGCAAAACACTGAAGGCGGATTATTTCAAGACAAAGTCTACGTGGAGTTATCGGGAAGGAATTAAAGTGGAAGATGTTTATGATTTTGAGGCATTCAATGCCAATGATTTCAAGGCCATTAGATCAGACCTTGGTATTGACGAGGAGGACTTTAAGGTTGCATTTGATGTGTGCTCTTATGATTGTGATGATGAACGATTTTACCCCATTCGTTCAGCAGACAATCGATTTTTACTCCACACTGACTTCAATTGTCAAAAGGCGTTCACGCTCCACAGCTTGGTCAACAAATTTAAACATCACTTGCATCGTCATAGAGACACCGCAATCCAGAAGTTTGTTGGCCTCTATCGTGTAGGAATCAATTTCTATGCCATTGAATATGTTGATGTTGATGTTGATGTCGACGAACAGAAACTGAGAAATTCGTTTCACATTTCAAGATCGCTTTCTGACTTCAAGCCTAATATCTATGAAGGTTATTGTCGCAGTGGTCCCCAATCTGAACTCAATGAATTCCCCGAATTCTCTTTCTCGGACCCCAAGAGAGCGAAGAAGATTTTGATGGCAGATCTAGAATTTATGAGAAAGATCTGTCCTTTTGCCTATAAAGTGGCGTTTGCAACAAGTGATAAGTAAGTAATGCTTGGATGAGATTGTATTCTTTTTACTAACAGCTTTTAGTGGAAACTCCTATTTGAAGGTTTTCGACTGGATCAATGTCGCAAATTCCAGTGACAAGCAATTTAAATATAGGTCCGAACAGAACTTTGCGTTGTTTGTTTTCAGCGTAAAGTTCTTACTTAGTAAAGGGAATGGTAGACAATAGCTTTGTAAGTATAAGCCCAAAGGCATACATACGTTTCACCAGGACTAACAAAGAATAGGTGTGCGCTGTTGACTGAGTATGGAGGTAGTAGTCAATTTTATGGCAGCAGTAGATTGTTTTTTTTTTGATTGGTAGGCAATGGCAGTGTATTTGGAGCAAAATTTTATTTTTCATTTGAATTGTGGTAAGTATTGAGCAGGAGCTTCATGTCACAGCCAGGTAGATATGACAGTTACTAACAGCACTCTAGGTCATGAAAAGATATGCCCATTGTAGAACTAGGGATTCAATAGGGTAGCTGACTTCCAAGTAGAATTACTTGATATGGTCATATGGATACGGGCCCCTGCCTATGATCTTCAATCACAGGTAAACCTGGTCGCTGACCATATTACTACAGTTGTGAACAGTTTGTAGTGATTGTTCACAACAGTAGGACGACAACAAAGCAAATCACCTTTCTTGGACTGGGAGTAATGTCCTCTTTTTCAGAGTTGGTATAGTCATATGATATTAGATCCTGCTATGATCCTTTCGGATTAGTATCTTATCTGCTTGGCCAGCATGATAATGATATGTTTAGAGATTGCCGTGGTAATCTGCTAGTAGGTAAACCTTGTCACTGGATATACTGTTGTTTGTCCCCTATTGTCTGCGTCTGCGTGTTCTCATAGTCAACTTCGCCCTAGTTGCCCAGTATTTGTATCTGAAAGTTCTACTTTGGCTCGGATTTCTTCCATATTCACCCACATCCAGATTTTTAGGTTCCACATTTATGAACTGTCATATTCACAATGGGAGTAAGCATACGAACGTAGCTCTATTATTTCTGAAGGTCTCTATTAGGTCAGATTTCCTCTTACACGGAATTGTTATGATTATGTGTACACGGGCCCCTGCTACGACGTTATGAAGTGCTGTGCTTCGATCGTAAGTAAACCTGGTCGCTGACCATACGCTGCTGGTGTGAACTGTTGTCATTTACAGTTCACAACAGCAGCATTTCCTCGTCTCTCAAATTTTTTATTCAGACACGGGCCGTTATTTAGGAGTTTATCTATTGGTGGAGTTATACTACTGTGTCTTGTTGAGATATTGGTAATGTTACGTCCTCCCGTAGATTTTTACCTTGCTACTCTTAAGTAAGGTGGCTCTTAACTTCCATGAACTCTGTCTGGAGGTCTTCTTCTGACTCAATTGCATTTTGACCTTCTACTTTTCCACCACTGTCCCCTTCACTATAACTGCCACTAGCACTGTCACACTGTTATTCAC
The DNA here is from genome assembly GCA_030565085.1 of Sugiyamaella pinicola. NCBI lineage: Eukaryota > Fungi > Ascomycota > Dipodascomycetes > Dipodascales > Trichomonascaceae > Sugiyamaella > Sugiyamaella pinicola. The sequence continues at coordinate 9,316 of JAJMAW010000133.1, forward strand.
GACTATTACTACTACTACCACTACTACTATTGTGTTGCTGCTGCCACTGCTACTACTGCTTCTACTATCAGTATCGCCGCCACGAGCATTGTCACCACTGTTATTCACCACCACCACTACTACTACTACTACTACTACTACTACTACTACTACTACTACTACTACTACTACTACTACTACTACTACTACTATTTCTACTACTTCTTGTTCTTCTTGTTCTTCTTGTCTTCTTTTTTCTTTTTCTTCTACTTTTTCTTCTACTACTACTGCTACTAGGAAACTTCTAAAACCCCAAAAAAAAAAATTTGACCAAATCTTCTTTCAAAGGCTACAATTTCCCGCTTTATAAGGAATTGAATAACGATATTCACCTTTTTACTGTCAGTTGTGTTCAGAAATCACAAAATTAGATGAAAACCAACAGGGACGCAACTCTAAAACTACCACACTTTGCATTATTTTGTATTAATATAATTTTTAACAATACCTTTTATCTGTAAGAGTGGTACCAAAAATAAGAAAAATAGGGCCGAGCAATCGCTAGCTGTCTCACGGCCGGGATCTGCCAGGCCCATAGCTCGTTATCTTAGACGATATCAGCGATCTCAGCTCTACACGAAGTGGAGCAACACGTCTGGGCAGAGCCTAGCCGCTGGGCGGCCCATCCATATACAATCCCAGGTCTCCACGAAGTGGAGCACAGACATGGGGTTGTGCCGCATGAGAGGCGGGTGCGGCGTTAATTGCTGGTTGACAGGCGGCGTTTTTTCATGTCGAAACACATCATCGCGTCACATATCAATAGTAACAATCACTGTTAGTAGAAAAGGGGTAGACTACTTCGAAGATATCATAAGAGTGGAGTGATATAGAGATCTTTGACAAGTGGATTTGAAGACGACAAGGGAGAGAGGTTCAGGTTATAGTAGACATTTTATTGATTCAAAGTGGTGGTATCGGAGTTGGTTTGAGAGTGTGATTACGCTATTAGTACAATCACGAAAAGTAGTGAAAAATCATTATTTTCTGACAAGAATAGGAATAGCGTGAATATGGACTCGTTTTCACACCTAGGAAATCAGTTTGAAATTGAATCGGACGCTGAGTCGATTACTTCTGATGTATTATATCAGGGGCGTACAAATGGCCCACGAGGAGGAGGATTGAAAAGACGGGACTCGAATGATGACGGCCGATCCACGACGCTTGGAACTGACCTCGACTATGATAATGATACATTGTCGCTGATTAGTGGGCGCCCAGGGAGCAGCCTTGGAGTTATTGGAGATACTCCTATCGGTGCCAAGCTATCAAGTAATGGCGTAGCAGGCCATCATTTGCATGATTTGAACGGACCTGCTGCTGGTGCCTTGGTAGCAGCTACTACTGGCAATTTCCTTGACAGCGAAAGTGTCTTTGAGGATGAGATTGAGTTTGACGAGAGTACTTTACCAGATCATGCCTGTTCGTAAGTAAAGGAGAAATGAGGCGAGATCGAAACGGGCGATGGTGTAGAAATAAAGAGGCACTAACATAGACTCTTTTTTTAGATATTGTGGCATTCACACCCCTTCGAGTGTTGTAAAGTGTGTTACCTGTAAGAAATGGTTTTGCAATTCACGTGGTAATACTTCAAGTTCTCATATTGTAACTCATTTGGTTAGATCTAGACATAAGATAGTTGCTTTGCACCCGGACAGCGAGTTGGGTGACACCACGCTGGAATGTTATAATTGTGGAAGCAAAAATGTGTTTCTATTGGGCTTCATTAGTGCTAAAAGTGAAACGGTTGTGGTTATTCTGTGCAGGCATCCATGTGCTTCAGGTGGTGGAGCAACTGCTAATAGCGGGACGGGAGCATCGGCAAGCGGAGGTGGTAGTGGCGTAAATTGGGATACTTCTGAATGGCAGCCATTGATTGAAGATAGAAGTCTGTTATCTTGGCTGGTTACAGTTCCTTCGGAAAAAGAACAGTTAAAAGCTAGACATGTCTCGCCCGCCCAGATACTGCAACTGGAGGAGCTGTGGAGAGACAATGCGAATGCCAAGTTGTCAGATATCTCAAAAGTCCAGGCTGAAGAAGTAGAGATTCTGCCGGTGGCGCTTCGATATGATGATGCTTATGAATATCAGAGATGTTTTAGCCCACTTGTAAAGGTTGAAGCAGAATATGACAAGAAACTGCGTGAATCTCAAACTCAAACTGATGTGTCGGTTAGCTGGGACATGGGGCTGAGTAAGCGTCATTTAGTTTCGTTTGTTTTGAATAAGTTGGATTTGTCGGATATTAAGATCTCCATTGGTGATGAAATTAGAGTCAAGTACGAGGGAGGAAAAGCTTGGGAAGCAAATGGATATGTTATCAAAATCCCTGATGGGATATCCGACGAGGTCACTGTAGAATTGAGATCCAGTGTCGTCTCGCCTCCAACTAACTGTACAACTGATTTTTCAGTCGAGTTCGTGTGGTCCAATACCACGTATTATCGTATTCAAGAGTCGTTGACCAAGTTTGCTACTGAAGAGACTTCAGTTTCTGGGTATATTTATCACAAGCTTTTGGGCCATGATATTAAGTCCTTACAATTGGATGTCACTATCCCAAGGGTACTATCGGCTCCTGGTATTGCTGAACTCAATTCGTCGCAGCAGAATGCCGTCAGGTCAGTGCTGCAAATGCCATTATCTTTAATTCAGGGCCCCCCTGGAACTGGAAAAACTGTTGTTTCTACTACAATTGTTTATCATTTGGTCAAAATTACAAAACAACCTGTTCTAGCTTGCGCACCATCAAACGTAGTAGTTGACCAGCTTGCTGAGCGATTAGAAAAGACTGGCTTAAATGTGGTTCGTATGGCCGCCCGTACAAGAGAACATCTCGACAGTAAAGTTAATCATTTGACTCTCCACAACAAGGTAGCCCAAGACAAGCGGAACACAGAACTGCTGAAATTAATGGAGTTGAAAAGTGAATTGGGTGAATTAAATGTTACAGACGAAAAGAAATACATGAAATTAATGAAGGCAGCAGAAAGAAGGATTCTTGAGACTGCAGATGTGATCTGTTGTACGTGTTCAGGAGCTGGCGATAAACGATTAAGGAATATGAGATTCCGGACTGCTCTTATTGATGAAAGCACGCAAGCAACTGAGCCAGAATGTTTGATTCCTATTGTTCACGGATGTAAGCAATTGGTCTTAGTTGGAGACCATCAGCAATTAGGACCAGTGATTACCAATAGAAGAGCAGCCAAAGCCGGATTATCGCGATCGTTGTTTGAAAGATTAATTGTTCTTGGACATAAACCAATTCGATTAACTGTTCAATATCGTATGCACCCATGTCTTAGTTTGTTTCCTAGTAATATGTTTTACGAAGGAAGTTTACAAAACGGTGTTACTACTGAAGAGCGTGTTCGACCTCAGGATGATTTCCCATGGCCTGTCACAGATTCACCAATGATGTTCTGGAGTAACCTTGGACAAGAAGAGATTTCTTCTTCCGGATTCAGTTATTTGAATAGATCGGAAGCGGCTAGTTGCGAGAAATTGATCAGCCGCTTTTTCAAAGCGGGAGTCAGTCCTTCACAAATTGGTGTCATTACTCCCTATGAGGGCCAACGGACTTATTTGACACAATATATGGTGTCAGCAGGAGAAATGAACCAACAGTTGTATCGAGAGGTTGAAATCGAGTCTGTTGACGCATTCCAGGGTCGTGAAAAAGATTATATTATTCTGACCTGTGTTCGTTCGAACGATCATCAAGGAATTGGGTTTTTAAGCGACCCTCGTCGTCTTAACGTTGCAATCACAAGAGCCAAGTATGGTCTTGTTTTATTAGGTAACCCACGCGTTCTGTCAAAGAACCTTCTTTGGTCACATTTATTAAACCATTTCCGTCAAAGAGGGTGTCTTGTCGAGGGTACCTTGAACAATTTGCAGAAATGTCTTATACCATTGTCTAAGCCTAGAATGCCATATCGTACTAGACCAGGCCCTGGTATCGATATGACCGGATCAGGATTCGGACCAGTTGTTGGCGACCCATACTTTAACCAGTCAAGACCATTCGATATCAGTACTGATGATGCATCCAGTATTATCACTACACCGTCTGCCATTGACAGCCTTGCAGGGCCAATTGGTAGTAATTTGCCCATGATATTCTCTCAAGGATACGAAGTTCAAGAGGAATGGCCGCCAAGAGGCAGTGGTGAAGCTACGCCCAGTGTCGATCTCTCCAGCAGAGCTATTGGCAATAGTATGAGCGATCGAGTTGCACAATTGTTTGAAAAGAAGGCCGACGACGATGATAATGATTCGTTAGACGATGATCTTCGTAGCGTCAGTACAGCATTTGCTAGTACAGTAGGGCTATATTAGATAGGAAGCCTCGCAACGCAGAAGCGTAGGGCGAGAGTATTGTTAGTTTGTATGAACTGTGGAACATAATCTACAAACTGTACTCCAACAAGTGTTTGTTGTTGGTATTATTATTGGATTAAGTGGATTGACTGAGTATGGGTCGAGCGTGACTAGCTATAGCTCAGCTTTCAAGCCCAGCTTTCAAAGCTTTTTTTTTATTTCTCTTATTTAAACGATCTCACGGGGATATCGAGCCTTGGATGGTACTTGCACATCCTCGGCACAAAACAATTGTTACGATTCATTCTCTGAAACAAAAAGTCTCGTTGTTTATTGTTTGTATATTGAATAAATTGAAGACCACGTCATGGACACTGCCTCCGGCGGCTGGGCTCTGCCCAGACCCGTAGAAACTCCGCGAAGCGGAGTTTGGGCTGGCGTTACAGCAGCATGTTACGGCGGAGGCGCGTCTACTCGTCGGTATTATATGCCTAGCGGCCGACCGACTTGAACGAAGTGAAAAAGAGCTGCGGTCAGAGACAGCAAAGAGCTGCTTCCGTCGTCCGACCCTGGACGGCAACGAGAATTCGCCATGTTCTTCTTATCAGTAGTTGGAATCGGTTGTTACCAAAAAGGTTAGAACAGGAAAAAAACGCGCCGTTGAAACTTGCATCAGGAAACGGCGCTGTGCCTAAACCGGCTTGCCGGATAAACTGGCAGAATTTTCTCAACTTAAAGTTTGGTTTCTATGCATCGAATAAGGGGAAGGGTGACGAAAGAAGGACGAAAAGAACACGAAAATTTGAGACAGCAAGAGATGAAATTCTTGTTGCAGAAAATATCGGACATTGGTCCGGTATAATTGTTTGATCCTCGGCACCAACAAGGGTGATCTGAATTGCACAGCGTAGGTGGTAGCAGCAGCAGCAGCAGCAGTAGTAGTAGTAGTAGTAGTAGTAGTAGTAGTAGTAGTAGTAGTAGCGGTAGTAGTAGTAGCGGTAGTAGTAGTAGCGGTAGTAGTAGTAGCGGTAGTAGTAATAATATAGGACATGGGCTTGTCAAGAGTAGAGTGAGTGACCTTGAAGAAGGCTAAATTCGAAAGGCAGATATCACAGCTCAACTCAACTGATATCACCACTATCTTCTTCTCGTTCAACAAACTCCTAGCTATTCTGGCGGTTAATGGTTAATCCTAGCGTCCGAGTTCATCCCGATACACATACACACTAAGGACCATTCGCGTTACTGACAATCATTTGATTCTTCCGGACTGGACTCTGTAGACGATGTGACATTTTTACGCCCCTTATCCCATTTCGGCCTATCTCTTGGGTTTCTTCTATCTTTTTTTTTACTCGGTACTATGTATTCCGACCATGTAGAGAAGAAAAAATATTGAAAAATTCTTTTTCAGCCTTGCCGTCTTTATGCAACTATGTTGAAATCGGCAGTCAAGTCTATCTATAATGGAGTAAATGCGTCGGCGAGCATTACTACCACTTTTCTGGCACGGCAAGATATGTAGTAGTAGTAGTAGTAGTAGTAGTAATATTAGTACACAGTTAGGAGAACAGTTAGATGAACTGAGAGTACAACAGACAAGCTAAAGGCAGGTAAATAAGAGAGGATAACCTGTTACTACTGCTATACTGCTACTGCTACTTGGCTATGCCCCTGTTCTCTCTTATATGATGTGGTGATATTTTAGAATTAGGCGTTTGACTTCTGCTGCTTATATTTCTTGGCTGGCGTCATCAACTATTATACAGTACTTTAGGTATGGGTAGACAATGTAGTAATGGTAAGTAGTAGAGTGATAGAGTGATGGTGATGAAGATAGAGATAGTACTATTACCGTTTCTTTTTTCTTTTCAACGCTTCATCCTTTTCATTTTCGTGCTGCAGTAAAGAACAAAAGCAAGTTGTGATCGTCTCTAGCTCACGCGCCATTCCTTCCATTCGTTAAGGAAATCACCAGAGCGTTATTACTATATGCATTCAGTGCAGTGTTTCCATCAGGTTTGTGTCCCGCGCTTAACGGTGTTAGTACATCAGATGAACTAATCCCTACTGCGAGCGAGAGTGCATTTGGTTATGACAAACTAAACTAAAACCTCCTTTTTCCATCATCTATCACTCTACCTGTCATTTGTCGGACATCTTTTATCAACAGATTATTATTATTATTAACTGTTACTTTTGATAGTTGTTATCACAGAGTGAAAGAGCGAAAGAGCGAAAGAGACGACGACGACGAAGAATACACAAATTGTTGTACATTATCACTGCATTTCCATAAAATAGAAAAAGAAGGACAGTCGTTTGGTTTCTTGATTCTAGAGACTCGGACTGTTTGTGAACTACTTGGTTGACCAGAAACCAGCCGCCGTTTCATTTGGTGGAGCCTGGGTGTCAAACACACGAAAGTAAGTAAGTCGAGCAAGGGATGAGGGAGAAAGGGGGATGTGCCTCCGGCGGCTGGGCTCTGCCCAGACCCGTAGCTCGAGCTGCGCTCGAGATGCTGGGTCACGTAACTTCACGAGCTCCTAGCCACTCGAGCGCAGCTCGAGCTACGGGTCTGGGCAGAGCCCAGCCGCCGGAGGCGAACCAAGGGGCAGAAGAGCAAACAAACTAACCGATGACAACAGATAATGAGTTTGAATCCACCGCCAGCGGAACAAGGCTCGAAGTCTCCTGCTTCACCTCGACCGGTGACTGGTGGCAGTGGTGCTAGCTCGACTCCTATTCCAGTTCCTGTTTCAACTACTGGCGCTAGTCGTTCTTCGCCGTTTAGTAAAATCGCCGGTGCTGCTACCACACCTCCTTCGAAAGGCAAGAAGATCGATTCAGCCAAACGACGGCTGCTGAGGGCTTCGTTGTCAGCTCAGTCTTTCAAGGCCGCTTTCGGTGGCAGTTCTAGTAGTGGCACCAGCAGTGGTGCCAGTGGTAGTTTTAGCGGTAGTGGTAACAACAGCGGTGCCATCAGTGGTACTAGTCATGGCAGCCTTGGTAGTATTGGTAGTGTAGGAAGCGTTGGCAGTGTTGGTAGCGTTGGAAGTAGTGGCAGCAGTGGTAGTCGTAATGGTGGAGCTGAAAATTCTGAACCAGCAGTATCTTTACCTGCATCATCGGAACCAATGTTCGCACCAGTTCCAGTTCCACTCCCAAATCCCCTATCCAGACTTGCATCTCCTTCGTTGCGTCCAGTTCACTCTGGTGCTTCTTCAACTTACTCGAATCTACCATCCCCTACTGGCTCCTTTGTCAATCCATCTCCACCCGTGTCTCTATCGCATTCAAGCTCCGCTAGTAAGTTAGCAAATGCTATTATCATGTCATCATCATCCAGATCTGCACCTCCAGTGCCTCTAATAGCGGACTTGATTGAAGAAGAAACAAAACAAAAGGAGACCGTCTATCCATCTACCACTTCATTACATAGTCCAGGTATCGATGCTGGGCTGGCTGTCTCTCAAAACGTTTCAGAGAGCAGTTCCACAGGGACGACTGGAACTAGCACTCCTGCTGCTATTCCAACTGCTTCCGCTATAGGTAGTGACGTTCTTGTGTCATCCATTAATGCGTTTGGTATATCCAATTGCAGTCACAAATCATCGAACCAAAATAGTCCCCCGCCTCCCCCGAACTCAATATCAATGTTCAAGTTTGCTGATATCCCAACGTCAACTGATATCGTAACTCCCAGTGGTACTACTGCTGCTAACTCGGACGACTATATGGTTGTGGGCACGCTCGATGAAGATGATGAGAATGAGACTGATCATTCTGCCGACCGTAATAGTATTCTGTCTGCCAAAATTGGAGGTCCTAATGATTCGGGGGCTAGGTATGGCCTCGCCGTCCCCCTTTATCAAACTTTGAAAGAGAAAGCAAGCGCCGATAGTATAGCTACTAGCTCCATCGACTTTAATAAACGTGTCGACAGTCTGGTGCATATGTGGGAAGTTCTCGAGCCTAGTTTGAGAGCTGCTATGAAAGACTACAAAAACTTACAATCTGAATGGCCCATCCAATGGATCACATCGGATGCCTCAGAATGGGTCCTTGGAACAGGGTGCATCAGCACGGAAGGCTCTCTTTCACTTAAGCTGAATGGGAAAGAAGTCCTATTCGTATCTGATTTACGGAAAACAACTGTCGTTGGTAGTCCTCATAAGCGATACATGGAGCTTATTGTGCCTCCTCCGATTAGCACAGCTTCTAGAATCATTCTCTCTCCCACGTCCGAAAACGACTTTATTCAATGGCTATCTGCTTTACTTTTGTTTTCATCATTAAAGCCCTCTGGATTACAGCACAAAGTCTGGATTGTACCACGAGAAGGTGTTCCTTCTAGAACAAATGGTCCTGGAAGGGAGGCTCTTGTTGTGGGACACTTTGAAGTATTCTTTCCTTATTATAAGAGCAAAGTCAGAAGAACTAGCAGTGGCGCTGCATTTGCTCCTAAAGCAACCAAGGCTGTTGAAAGATCTTCTGCTTTCAGTAAAGAAGGCATGTGGCAGCCAGTAGTAGGAATTCTTGACAAGTGTGGTATTCTGAAATTAATGCATGAATCTGACGGTTCTCTTGTACAGACCATTGATATGAAGAAAATTCTGGCATCGCGAGTTCGTCAGATCGATAATTCAGTATTTGAATGCCGAAGAGTTGTATATGTCTCTTGCAGAGATGCCATTATAGATACCCAGTTCGAACCGCCAAACAAGTCGAAGGAGTCTCATCTATTCTTTTGTCGATTTGAGAACAGTGCTGACTATTTTGATTGGTTTACTGCACTACGGTCTTTTGCCATGCATCGCCTTTTCTCACTCTCATCTGCGTATACTTCATCTAAAGTTCTATCGTCATCGGAATCAACTGCCAGTTCAATCCCTTCAAGCCCTTCATCATTATCGGTAGCACCTACTATTGATACACCTGATCTTAACAAAGTTATGCGCATTTGTAGACAAGTCAATCTTCGAATTATTGAAGGCAAAGTAAAAGATGGTGAGAAATCGGCTTCTGGTTTATCTCCATTCCATGATACATATATCGAAGTCCAGTTTGAAAATATTGTATGGGCTAGAACTTTCATATGCCAAGGCAATAGCGTCCCATTCTGGAGAGAAGATTTTGTATTAAATGACTTCCCAGTAATTGGACCTACTATCAAGTTGGTTCTCAAAAGAAGATTAGCCGCTGCTGTAAGCCCCGGCCTTGATATTGCTATTGGCTCAATTACTCTGGATGAGGAGAAGATGAGGGAATGTGCAGATATAGAAAAGTGGTTCCCGATTGTTTATACTGCTGAAGCGCAACGAGAATATGATTTTGAATTATATTTGTGTCTGAAAATCGGTTATGATGAAACAAAGGTGTTGGCCGCTGAAAAGTACTCTAAGCTAGATGCTCTTTTCTGTGATGTTAGTAACGACTTGACAGTGAAGATATCTGAGGCAACTGGTGATATTAATAGACTAAGCGAGGTCTTTTTGAAGATTATGTTGACAAACTGCCAGGCTCTGCGATGGCTTGTCTCTCTTATCGATCACGAGATTGTTAAACTTCATGAGACAGTTAAGATTCAGGAAGCTGACCCGGCCAATTTCCATGATATCCGGAAAAATGTTGGTAATACTCTCTTTAGAGGCAACTCTCTATTGACAAAGTCGCTGGAAAGATATATGAAAATCAGCGGTACCGACTATCTAGACAAGGTGGTCGGTGTGTTTGTACGCAAAGTTGTTCAAAACGCTGTTTTCCTGGAAATCGATCCTGACAGATTAGCACAGATGAAGTACTCTCCCGATGTGATTGAAAAAACGGTTGCTGAGAATCAACAGAAACTGTTTCAGTACACGAGATATCTATGGAATCTTATCAAGAATTCAGTAGATGAGATGCCAGGCGTATTCAAGCTTATCTTTAAGAGATTGCGAGTTCAGCTATCCTACACAATTCAAAATGATGAAGATCACCTAGTTTACAATTCAGTTGCAGGATTCTTGTTCCTTCGATTCTTTTGTCCTGCAATTCTGAATCCTAAACTGTTTGGGCTGACCAGAACTCATCCCACTGGAAACGTTCAAAGATCCCTTACATTGATTACTAAAATGCTTCAGGGATTTGCCAATCGTGTAAGATTTGGTTTTAAGGAGCCATGGATGATTCCAATGAACAAGTTTCTGGATAACCATGAGACGGAGTTGATGAATTTTTATAAAGCAGTGACGCTTGGTGAAGAGGCAGACACGGAAGAAGACGACTTTAATGAAGAATATTGTCTTCGCAAGAACGTTAATGATGGATTGCTTCAAACTGCCATTGGTTGTACCCTTAGCAATCCACATTTGATAGATAAATATGAGAATTATGCCAAGTTGGTTGAGATTTGGAATGCTAGTACGGCCAAGAAGGCACGTCCTGAGAGCAGATTGATTGATGAAATTTTGATTGATGATGATGATGATAATAATGATGAAGATACTAGAGAGTATACAAGAAACTCCGAGCAGGAGGCTAATGATAATGATGAAGATAAAGAAAAGGAAGAGAGTGATAAAGCATTGAGTGATTTTGTAGAACAATGTAGAGAAATCACTGCATATAGAGATGAGCTTTATCGTCGCCTGGAAGAGGCTGAATGTGTTAATGAGGCCAATGAAGACGAAGTTATTAACTCGATCGACCTGAAATTCGATGTTTCGAATGGTAAAATTACCTTGGCTAAGACCCGTATCGCCAGTTCCAAGAACACTGGACTTAGAAAGAGTCGGTTCAAAGCACCATCGGGAACAGGACAGGGATCGTCAGCCAGTGCCATCCCGGTAGTGACTGAAAACCTGAACGAGTCGGGAGTTGAAGTGAGTCCGAAAAAAAGCTCTCGATGGATGCGCATTCCTGGCATAGGAGGACGAACAAAGTAGATTTTTGTGTTTTATTTGTGTCACGATTTATGATATGCATATAGAATTTAATAGAGCATTTATTATATACGACCTATCTTTGCTCTGGCAGGTGGGCTCCGCCTACCATTGCTTCGCTTAAAATTCTGGGATCGTCGTACCCAGAGTCCAGAAGCCGGAGGCAAGGAACGAGAGGGAGGCGGAAGCAGGGTGAAAAAATAAATAAAAACTATATTACAGTAAATCAGACAGTTAGTTACATTACCAACCACGAGCATGATAGTTGAAATCGAGATTTTGATCATCCATGTCTTCTTTCCAGGTTTCTACGTTGGAGGTCGGAGGGCGGGGATTTCTTTCTCTGCTGCTGTTCAATGCCGCTAAAGAGTTCATAGTCATGACTCCAGTTGAGGTATGACTCCGCCTGAGGACGTTATGATTGGCAGTAGGACTTGTGGCTTCCGATGATTCGGCTGATGGCATCATGGCACTCGAGGTAGAATTCGTCCCATTGAGGCCGCCCAAAGAAGGGGCACCGTTCTGTTGTCTTTCCCACAGTAAGTTTCGACGAAGCGATTCAGAAAGCTCGGTCGAGAGCATGTTACGGCGAGTAGTTCTGGGCGAAAGTGCTCCCGGCGGTGGGATATGAGTAGCTATCGTGGCATTTAGAATAGTATCGGTGGGGTTGATAGGAACAGCATTTGTTGACGATGAAGCAGAGGCATTGAGAGGCGACGCTTTGTTGGAGTTATTCAGTTGAGCAGTTAACCCTGACGCTGACACATTGGGGGCAGTTGCTGATGTGTTATTCATAGACTCCCTCTTTTTTGCGTTCAGTTGTTCTTGAAGAAGATCTTGATTATTCAGGAATAAAGATGATAGAAGCGAAGGACGTATAAGAGGTTTTTTAGGCACGTCGTCTTCACGAACAAAAAACGACTCTTCGTCGAAAGACGAATCACTTTCATCATCGACAGAGTCCCATGCGGAGTCATCGTCGTCGTCATCATCATGAATCTCATCATCCTCCTCCTCTTCTTCTTCTTCCTCATCATCAGTGAGAATAGCTTTTTCATCATGAATTTTCTTCTGCTCTTCGTTCATTGCCAAAGCCTTTGTAGTTGGTCTGTGAAGTTGCTGAAGTTTGCTCACTACAGGGGGTGTAGGTTTAGAAGACCGCTGTTCTGGTAGCGGGAGAGGTTGAGCAAGCTTTGTTAAAGCAGGCTGCGACTTGGCATGTCCAAAAAGAGATGACCGTTTACGATCTTCACGATGAGAGTGATGATGGTTGTGATGGTGATTGTGATGGGAAGTGCCAAAACCAGTTGAAGCCGTCGAGCCAGTGGTACTAATGTGACCTAGTTTAGATGGGCCAAGTACACTGGGGCCAGTACTAGCACCTCCAGCACTTTTTGGATGGGAATGACCCTGCTGACTGTTGGCGATTACATCAGACAGATTATAAGGCTTAGGAAGAGCGGCAACAGCGCCAGATCCTTCACTTGAAGACAGAGACTCGCCGCCGAACTCACTATCAGATGGTGATGACTCAATAAAGAACATTTTCTCTCGAGGAAGTTTATCAGGGCGAGCTTTTGTCGGTTTCCAAGATGGGGGGACATTATTAGATGTTGCGGGTCTTCTGCTGCTATGAAGGGCACTAGTGCTGGCATTACCAGAGATAGGAGACAATCTCTTTTGAGAGGAGCTTCGATTGACAACTGATATTGAAATATTGGAAGGCGAGAACCCTCTAACAATCGATGTTGAAGTAGCCGATCTGTGTCGACGAGATAATCTTTCGTCATCCTCAGAATCAGAGTCAGCGTCGCGGTAATCGTCTGATGAGGTATCTTCAGATCCATCAGTGATAGCCTGTGAGTAGTCAGATTGAGGGGATAATGAAGCGGCAATGGTGGAAGAGACATGATGGTTTGGAGTGGCTATTTCTTCTTGCTTTTGTTTTTGTTTTGGTTTTGGCGATGGTAGTTGAGTGGAGACTTTTGAATGCAAAGGTTGCGAATTAAAACTTTTTCTGTTGTTTTTATAGCCAAAAAAAGAGGCAGATGCAGTTGACTTTGTTGGTACAGGTAACGGTAGTTCAGTTACAGGACGATCTGAAGATGCATAAGCAGGAGGATTAGAATTTTTCGCGAATAAGGAAGAGACTGTACGAGAAGAGGTAGTGGCGGGAGTCGGAGTAGGTGTGGCGGTCGGTGGTACAGTGGATGAGGAGATTATGGGTAATGTTTTTGATGATGGGTTGGGGGTTGTGCTTGTTGGTTTCGGTGTGGTTTCGCCATCAGCTAATGCAGAGTTGTCATTAATAACATTAGATTTTTGATTTTTCCATTCCGGCCGGGATTTCTGATTAGAATTCACAAGTTGAAATAGATGTTGCAGTTCTTCAGATGAAATGTGTTTATGAGGGTGTTTATGAGGGTGATTGTGGGGATGTGGATGAGGGTGTGGGTGTGGGCGTGGGTGTGGGTGCAGATGAGAGTTACTGGCATGATGATTGGTATGGTGAGCTGGATGATGAGTAGTAGTTGTAGGTGGCTCATCAGTTGTGCTAGTAGGACTAAGTGCAGGAATGTCATCTAAAGAAGGGCTTGGTTCATCTACAGCAGCAAGTAGCGTGGGATCTGGTTTTGTTGGAGGAGGAGCAGGAGGAGGAGGGCTAATGCCATCGGTATGCCAAAGATTCTCTCTATTCCATAGTCTCCAAGACATGTTTTCCAGCCTACGGCCGTTTTCAATGGAATTTTTACATTTGGAAAACACTGTCCATAGAGAAAACAGAGATTCGGCATCTGGATCTAAAGTTTTCAGAGTATGAGGGGACAAGACCAGAATTGGAGGCAGCAACCCCGATCCCGTCGACGAATTTTTCGGTGACGACGAACGTTGTTGGATCAGAGTCGGAGATATAGTTGACATGGTGAACATGCACTATAGCAATAATAATGACAGCAGTAACAGTCTATCACTGCTCTGTCTTTTCGAGACGTAGTCTTCTCTCTTTTTATCTGCTCGTGGCTTCTCGTCTCGTCGTTTCGCAGTCCACTCGTGTCGTCTCGTGTCGTCGGAGTCCACTCGTTGCCTATATCTCGGGTTCAACACCAAACTTGTCGTCTTGAAATAATAAACAAAAACGCTCACAATATTTCCCGTTCGCACCAAAATAATATACGAATAGCGAAAAACTAAAAAAGACACATAAAATCAATCAGTTTGTTTGTTCCCTTGACATGACAGTCGTTCATATTCACATTCATATGATGCTCATCACGAGCTCAAAAAGTCTCTCTCCCGCTTACGCTTAGGCTTAGGCTTACGCTCTCTGCTGACTGCTGTGCTTATTACTATTACGAGAACGCTCAACGGTTCATTCTACTCTCTGCACTGCATACCATGTGGCGGTGCCGAGCCTCGCCGCACCGCTCACCGAACAGCACCTACCATCTCTTCGTTACAGCAATAACTGTCTGAAACGCGGGGATGGCTCGGAGATCAGAATTAAAGTTGAAACCCCCGCCAGGCTGACCGACCCCCGCCGCGAGTTCTTTCTCTGCCTCCGGCGGCTGGGCTCTGCCCAGACCCGTAGCTCCGCTTCGCGGAGGGCTTGGAGCACATCTTCCCTGAATCGTTTCGGCCTTATTTAACCAACGTGCCATATCATATGACCAATTGTCCCGATACGAAGAAACATCGGCCTCTCATTCTCTGGTCTCGATATCGTATCGTATCATAGATCACATACGCATCACATTACTCCGTCATGTCGTCCCAATCTATTCGGAATCTGGTCACGGTACCAACTGCTGCTGCTATTATTATCATATACTCGAGTCACGCGTTACCGCCGTGCCTATGCCCAGCAGGCCGGATGCGGTAGCGGACACTGGGGTATGTCATCAGGTCGTCTGCTCTTTACAACTGCGCAGCGAGTGGTCTCTCGGAGATGACATGGCGACGACGGCGATGAGACCAGTTCGACGAGAGGAGGCAAGGGGGTCTGCTTCCGTTGCGAACAACCCAGCACGTAAAGGGAGCCCACTCCATCGCAGCACACCGATTCATTCGTAGTAGCCAGCCGTACTGTAATAATATCAGTAGTTATACTTTACTGCCATACGGCTATACTATCCTGTGAATGTATTTATCCGTGCTTATAACAGGCCAATATTGTTTGGCAGCTACACATGTGAGAGTTATCTATTTCCTGGATCACACATGACCTGCTGGATGAACGAGCGAAGCGAGCTACGGGTCTGGGCAGAGCCCAGCCGCCGGAGGCAGAGTCTTTGGCCAGTGACGCGAAGAAATAGGTCATCATGTAGCTAAGACGTGTAGCAGCTGACAGTGTGAGATCTGTAGAAGCTCGGGGTCAAAACGGCGAATTCAGCCATAATCGGTCAGAATGCTCAGTCCTGGTATACCTAGCAGGCAACATAACCGTTTCACGATACCATAGTAAATACTGGCGACTGAACATGACATGTAATCTTCCTATTACCCCTGTTGACAGGCGCTCAGTAAGAGCGTGGACCCATGAATCGAATGCTCTTTCCTCCTTGTACCATGATGAGTACTCTATTCTGCAATAAACTTTATCTCTCGTAACAGATACTAATAAACAATTGCTGTGAAACAAATACCACCAACGGTTGCGAAGCGGAGGACAGCGTGGACCCCTTCTCCTCCTGAGCAGAGGGCAAGAGTCACACCAAGCGAGCACTATGGGTCCAGGCAGAAAGCCCAGCCGGCAGAGGCGTAAAAGAGAAGATGAGAGAAGAGAGCAAAAAGTGCCGGTTATAGCTTGGCAGGGGGTGTTTGCTAGAGGTCGGATTTCGACCATTACTAGGGTTGAGGGGGTGTGGATGGTTGATCGGTTCGTACAGGCGAATATGGGGGTTCATTTGCTAGAAATCAATGGCCTGGTTGTATATTCGCGGAGTGCGGGTACGCATCGTAGCATTCGTAATACAATATCTTAGAAGTGCTACACGCGTACCATTGTGACACTTGGCGTCTGTTCAGGAGGGAGAAGGGGTCCACGCTGTTGGCAGAGGGACTTGGAGCTCTAGGAAATTAGCATCGCCGGGCTCAAACGCCAAAGGCAACCGTTGGTGGTATTCGGTTCACAGCAATTGTTTGTTAGTATCTGTTACGAGAAGTGAACTTCATAGAATGCAATACATCATCATGAGTGTACAAGGAGGAAAGAGCATTGGATTCATGGGTTCACGCTCTTTATATACTTTTTGACTGGCTGCCGCGGCTACTGAGCGCCTGTAGAAGATGACATCGCCGGTACCTAGTATGCCTCGGATGGCTGGAGTCTATTCGCTTCGTTAGCAATAGTTTACAACGGGTCCGGGCAGAGCCCGGCCGCCGGAGGCATACTAGGCGCTCCACAGTACAGCCAGCTATACCGACACTCGCCAGCTCGCGCAGCGAGCACAACGGGTCCGGGCAGCGCCCGGCCGCCGGAGGCAGACCAGGAGCAGACCAGAGCAACACAGAGTTGATTTACACTATAAACACATACAATTCGAGAGAGAGAGGGAGCTGCTATTTGCCGCCGAACCAGCTCTTGACCCAGCTGATGTAGCCCTGGGTTTGTTTCTCAGCGTCGGCAATGCCCTTGTCGACGGATCCGCGCACATCGTCAAACGTTTTGTCGGCGTGCTTGCGAGCGTCGTCGGCCTTATGAGATGCTGTGTCTTTGAGTTCGTTGTATTTGGCGTCGAATGCCTGGCGGGCTTCTCCATACTTGGCGTCGACCTTGGTGCGGGCCTCTTCATACGCTTCGTCGGCACTCTTGCGCACTCCAGTATAGCGGGCATCGATATCACGCTTGGCCTGCTCCAGCTTCTCATCAAGTGACTGCTTCGAATGGAGTGCAGTGTCTTTGGTAGCACTCACAATGCGCTCTGTATCCTGGCGAGCCAGGATCTGTTTCTTGTTGTACTGAGTGTCGTAGATATAATAACCAACAGCACCGGCCAGCACCACTGAGCCTACTTTAACCACTTTACTAGACATGTTTCACAATTCAATCGGCTTTTCGCTTTGCTCTGATTCGCTTCACTTACTTCGCTTCACTTCCGTATAAAGAAAACAGAAAAACAGAGAAACACAATCTCGTCCAACTAGCGGCTCTAAGCTACTATTTATACAAAGCCACTCATTGTCAGCCCATCCCAACCCACCCAGCCAACCACTGAACCTGCGTCGTCGGCTACCCCAACGTGCATGCTTGCTGTCAAGCGCAGCCGTGCGGAATCGGGGCCGAGCCGCGCCTGGTATCAGGGGGAACACGCCTCCGGCGGCCGGGCGCTGCCCGGACCCGTTGTGCTCGCTACGCGAGCAAACTGAAGCCCCTAGCGAGCTTTAGTATTCCATGCCTCGCCTCCCGCGACGCTCGCGCAGCGAGCACAACGGGTCCGGGCAGCGCCCGGCCGCCGGAGGCGAATCCTCTGCCCCTGAGACCCCCAGAGAGACAGGGCACGGCTCAGCATGTGAACGGATTGCATTCGTGAGATGTACGGCTGAGCAGATGGGAGGAATGAAAACACAACAGATGCTATGTACGGTTATATACGCGTGAGATGAGAAACGCGTGGCTACAGAATAAACAGACTTTTTTGTTTGTCGAGGATAAGAAAGAAGAAGCAGTTTGTTTTTGTTTTTATTTTTGTGTTTTATTTCTTTCAGCTTCAAAAATCATCTTAAACACATTAAAATAGTGTGACCATACACGTGGATATAGAAGTGCCACGATACTCGTGGTAGATATAGACGTGGCCATAGACATACACACGACTTGGAAACTGTCGTTGTGCTGATTTATTTGTGTCTTTTTTTTTTGTTGATTTCACTCGTTTGTTGATTGTTGTTTCTTTGGTTGTTAGATCTTGTGTACGTGACGTGACAATACCCCCATAATCCCTCTGGATACGCGCGAACGCTTATTTATTTTATTCTGAAACGATGGCTAAACTATCTGCAGCTTCTGTTCAGGACGAAAACGTTGCACCACCTTCCAACAAAACAACAGCACGAGCTGGTACTGGCAAGAGAGCAGCAGCAAAGCAAATGAAGCAGTCAAAGATATTCGAATCTGATGATGATGGTGGTGACTTCAGTCTCGGTGGAGCCGATGGCGATGATTCTGATTTCGAAGAGGCTGTAGTCACTGCCCCGAAAAAGAGAAAGCCAGCTAGTAAGCCAGCAGCAGCAGCAGGGACTGCACCGAAGAAACCCAGGAAGAATGCTTCTACTACTACTACCGCGACCGCTAAGAAAGGGCAGGCCCTTCAAGCCATTGACAGCAACTCGGTGTCGCTCGTAGGCAATGACAACGACACGACTGGAAGCGACTCGTCTTTAACCACTCCAGAGCCTATGAATGACACCACCACCGCTGAAGCCACTACGGGCGGTGCTGCCGGAAAAAAATCAGCATCAGATCAGTACCAGAAGCTATCTCAATTGGAGCACGTTCTCAAGCGTCCCGACACATACGTCGGCTCGATTGAACACACCGAGACAAAGATGTGGGTATTTGACCAGGACAGCCAGTCCATGCGATACAAGGACGTGACCATCTGCCCTGGTCTGTTCAAAATCTTCGATGAGATCCTCGTCAATGCAGCCGATAATAAAATCCGCGACCCGAACATGGATACACTCAACGTCGAAATTGATGAAGAAAAAAACACCATTTCCGTCTACAACAACGGCCGAGGTATTCCCATCGAGATCCATAGCAAGGAGAAAATCTACATTCCCGAACTCATCTTCGGTAATCTATTAACCTCCAGCAACTACGACGACGACGAAAAGAAAGTCACTGGTGGCCGAAACGGATTCGGAGCAAAGGTAAGTGGACCACTACCTGCCTCCGGCGGCAACGAGCGAAGCTAACGACAATGACAGCTTTGTAATATCTTTTCGACCGAGTTTACGGTGGAGACGGCGGATGCCAATGTGGGAAAGAAGTATACCCAGACATGGACGCAGAATATGACAAAAGTCGGCAAGGCCAAGATTGTTGCTACAAAGAAGGCAGAACAGTATACAAAGATCACGTTCAAGCCTGATTTGAAGCTGTTTGGCATGGACAAGCTAGACGCGGATATTTTGGGTGTCATGAAGAGACGTGTCTATGACTTGTGCGGAACCGTCAAGGACGTCAAGGTCAGTTTGAACAAGCAGAGACTCAAGGTTAAGAATTTCAAGGGATATGTAGAGATGTTTGTCAAAGCTTTGCAAGAACAAGAACAGATTAATCTGCAAGAGGGTGGTGGTGGTGCTGAAGGCACTCCGGTGCCGGTTCCTGAAGATGGCGAGCATGGCGAAGAGCTGGGCCGTATTATGCCAGTTATTGCTCCACCGGTTCCTAGTCTTCCCAAACCAACGGTTATTCACGAACAGATTAATGATCGATGGGAGATTGCGTTTGCTATTTCTGATGGCAGTGCGTTTAACCAGGTGTCGTTTGTCAATTCAATTGCTACTACGTCGGGAGGTACTCATGTTACTTATGTTGCAGACCAGATTGCCAACAAGATCCTCGACCATGTGAAGAAGAAGAATAAGAGCGCTCCTTTGAGACTGGCTCAGATTAGAAATAACATGTTTGTTTTTATCAATTGTTTGATTGACAATCCTGCATTTACTTCACAAACAAAAGAGCAACTCACGACCAAGACGTCGGCATTCGGCTCAAAGTGTGTCGTTCCTGACGAATTCATCAAAAAGGTCCTAAAGACGTCGATTGTAGAAAGTGTACAGGATATTGCTAGTCGAAATGCTGACAAGGAATTGCGGAAACAGGATGGTGGCAAGAAGAAGCGAATCACTGGGTTTGTCAAGCTCGAAGATGCTAACAAAGCCGGTACAAGAGAAAGCCATAAATGCACTTTGGTCTTGACAGAAGGAGATTCAGCAATGGCGTTGGCAGTGGCTGGGTTGGCAGTGGTAGGAAGAGACTACTATGGAGTTTTTCCATTGCGTGGTAAATTGCTTAATGTACGCGACGCGTCTCATGATCAGATTATGAAGAACGCCGAAATCCAGGCTATCAAACAGATCATGGGTTTACAACACAAGAAGCACTATGCGTCCACTGAAGGACTTCGGTATGGCCATATTATGATCATGACAGATCAGGATCATGACGGCAGTCATATCAAAGGATTAATTATCAATTTCCTGGATGCCTCGTTCCCGGGCCTGTTAGCAATTCCAGGGTTCCTAGTGGAATTCATCACTCCCATTGTTAAAGTGTCGATTTTAAGAGGCAAAAAAGTCATTCGAGTCATTCCGTTTTATACTATGCCTCAGTACGAGGAATGGAGAGATACAGAGGGCAAAACTTGTATTTGGAAACAAAAGTACTACAAAGGTTTGGGTACTTCAGAACCTAACACAGAGGGTAGAGAATACTTTACTCAATTGGACAAACACTTGAAAACGTTTCATCAATTGGTGGATGCTGACAAGCCATTGATTGAGCTTGCTTTTGGCAAGAAAAAAGCCGATGCTCGTAAAGATTGGCTGCGTGCTTTCAAACCTGGTACACATCTTGACCCGGATCTTGAAGAGATTCCAATTAGTGATTTCATTAACAAAGAGCTGATTTTGTTTTCCATGGCCGACAATATCCGATCGATTCCTTCGATCATGGATGGATTCAAGCCTGGTCAACGAAAGATCATTTACGGTTGTTTCAAACGTAACCTTGTGAATGAAATCAAGGTTGCTCAATTGGGTGGTTATGTATCAGAAAACACTGGATATCATCACGGTGAGCAGTCTCTCTACCAGACAATCACCGGTTTAGCCCAGGATTTTGTAGGCTCGAATAACATTTACTTTTTGATGCCCAATGGTAGTTTTGGTTCGCGAGCTACTGGCGGTAAAGATGCGTCAGCAGCCCGTTATATTTTTACAGAACTAAACCCCTTGACAAGAAAACTTTTCCATCCTCAAGACGATCCATTGTATAAGTACATGGAAGATGATGATTCAACAGTTGAACCAGAATGGTATGCTCCTATTATTCCTACAATCTTGGTAAATGGAGCAGAAGGTATTGGCACTGGATGGAGTACCAATATTCCATGTTATAACCCAGAAGACCTGGTTAGAAATATTCAACATTTGATGAATGGTGAAGAATTAGAGCCAATGACACCATGGTATAGAGGATGGACAGGTAGCTTGGAAAGAATTGCTCCAGATAGATTCCGAGTTACTGGTACCATTGAGCAGGTTGATGATAACACCATTGAAATCACCGAACTGCCAATTAAAATGTGGACTCAAACTATGAAGGAATTCCTGTTGGATTCTATCATTAAAGGACGTAGTGAGGATAGAAATGATAAGAGCAACAAAGAGTTCATCGAAGACATGACTGAAGAGCATGGAACAGGAATCAAGTTTGTTGTAACCCTCAGTAGCTCCCAGATGGAGAAAAGTTTACATGAAGGGCTTGCAAACAGATTCAAAGTGCAAACCAGTCTGAGTTTGGGTAATATGGTAGCGTTTGATTCGCAAGGTCGTCTTAAAAAATATGATACTCCTGAACAGATTCTGACTGAATTTTACTTTGTCCGTCTAGAACTTTACCAGAAACGTAAAGATCATATGGCCAATCAACTGAAAAATCAATTGGAAAAGATTTCAAACCAGGCAAGGTTCATTAAGCTGATTATTGAAAAGAAACTATCAGTTTCTAACCGTAGACGAGCCGAGCTTGTAGCCCAGTTGGAAGAACTGAAGTTCCCTAAATTCGGTAAAGATGGCGTGCCAGTTTATGACCTTGATTCAGATGAAATTACACAGATTTCAGTTGTTCTTAACGAGTTTGAGAATGAGATTGAGGATGACGAGGCGGCAGCAGCGGCAGTTGCAGATGCTAACAAACCCTCGTTGGCCAATTACGATTATCTTCTTGGTATGGCTATTTGGTCTCTTACCAGAGAACGATATGAGAAGCTATTGAGGCAAAGAGACGACAAGGAAGAGGAGTTAACGAAATTGTTGAAACTGTCGGCCAAGGATTTGTGGAACAATGATTTGGATGAATTCTTGGCAGGTTGGAAACAGTTTTATGAAGACGATAAAGAGAAGCGAGAGTCTATGATTCCAGACAAAAAGGGAAAAAAGAAGACAGTTCGAAAGAGAGCTGCTGTCAAGAAGGTGGTGGCCTCAGACGATGATTTCTTGCCAAAGGAGCTGACTGGAGGTAAAGCGAAGGCAATTAAGGCAGCGACAGCAGCTCCTACTGCTGGTGATAGCAAGAAACTAAAGCAGAGTAAACTTAACAGTGCTGCTGAAACCATGGCTCCTATCAGCTCGTCTACACCTCCGAAATCCACTATCTTCGGTAAAGGTATCTTTGGGTCTCCTATCAAAAAAGCAGAATACCAAGTCGATGCAGATGAACTAGTAGGTTCTTTTGTTGGAAATAATTCAAAGATTGAATTTGGTTCAGGTATTGTTGGTGGTGAACAAGGTTCATCGAAGAGTACTGGCTCAATTTTTTCACTGGATGACGACGAAGATGATATTTTCAGCAACCCAAAGCCAGCCAAAGCTGCTCCCAAATCCACGGCAAAGACCGCTGCTGCTAAAGCAGCTCCTAAAGCTACGAAAGCAGCTCCCGAACCCAAAGCTCCATCCAAAGTCGTTGTTGACCTATCTGACGACGAAGATGATGGAATCATCCCCAGAGCAGCTCCTCGCCCGTCTCGTCGTGCAGCGACCAAGAAGACTGTCTACGCTGAAACCATTCTCGATAGCGAAGATGATGGAGAAAGTATGATCATCGACGATGACGACGACGACGAGCCCGAGCCAAGCGCGTTCATGTCTGATGACGAATTTGAGTAAGCTCTCTAGCTGTCCATATTATTATTATTTTATTGTATTATCCTCCCCTTTTCGCCTCCGGCGGCTGGGCTCCGCCCAGACCCGTAGCTCCGCTTCGCGGAGTGGCTGGGACCGTAGGCTCGCACGGGACAGGGCAGAGCCCAGCCACCGGAGGTAGTGTACCATTAAGTCGTTACGAATTCATTGCTAGTAATTATAAGAACTTGGAAGTTTTGACTGGGGAACTTTCGGCAGATGGCGGTGGAATGGATATAGGCGCATCATCTATCGTGGGTGTTGGCTTAAACACGGATCCGGGCTTGGATTCGGGCCCTGGCGTCACAGTACTGACACTCTTCTCCAGCGACTCGCTGTTCTTTTTAATCCATGCCTCTTCGGTTACTTGGAGCTCTTTTAAAACGTCGTCGAACGTCTTATCGACAGCCGTCTGATCCAGACTAGAAAGTTCCTTTTCAATATCGACTTTCTCGCCGTCGTTGATCCTACGAATCAAATCAGTCAATAGGGAGATCTTGGATTCTAATTTAATCGTCATTGTCTCGCTTTCACTGCGGATTTTGATAATGTACATTAATTCAGACGAAATGATGCTGAGAAGAAACAACAGAGGCGTTGTTGGTGATTTCAAGTATGACCGCAGAGTCGCTGGCTGTGGCTGGCTAAATGCCGATCTCGACGAACGAAACAGTCGAACACTCCGAGGGGCGATTGAGGGCCTGAAGCGCCACAGCGGCCGTACGTTTGCAGAACGAAACATTTGTGGAGATGGTGAAGAGTTGAGGAGATCAGAATTTCATAGTGTAGAAGCGTCTAAGCGCGTACGCGGGTATCGCTGGCCTGGCCCGTCCGCTTCGTATGGTACTCCGCAAAGCGAAACAAACAGCTCTGGACCTATCTGCTTAAAGCGACAAGGGGCATTGTCTCCGGTGTCTGAGCTCCGTCCACTCCAGTAGCTCTAGATTCGCTCGTGTGAAATGGACCACAGAACGTTGTCGAGCGATCGGCCACTAAACTGGCTGCAAAAGATAAGATAGCTGAAAACCCCTGATCTGCCTCCGGCGGCTGGGCTCTGCCCAGACCCGTAGCTCCGCTTCGCGGAGTGCTGGGACACCACAGACTACATCGCCAGTGGGGCGGGCAACGGTCCCAGCACTCCGCGAAGCGGAGCTACGGGTCTGGGCAGAGCCCAGCCGCCGGAGGCA
>JAJMAW010000134.1:0-31990 GCA_030565085.1 Sugiyamaella pinicola
ATTCGCCACATGAGTCACAGAGACTTCTCGGACATTTCGGAACACTTTTACAATCATTATAAATAAGACTCTATCTTCTTGTCAATTCCTGAAATACTTTTAAAAATAAGAATTAACTATATTCATAATAATCATATCCAGTACCTCAGAATCGAACCCAGACCCTTGACCACAGTTGAATAAGAGGCGAACTCTTACACAGGTTATACGGCTGTCGGCCAGTGAAGGACTGACGTGCATAAATACCCTTACCCTGAACATCGAGACGATCATAGGTGGAGGAGTCCTGTCTGACATGCAGAACGAGAGGACTAAGTAGTGAGCAATAAGCTCCAAGAGATTGTTATGTAATAATATGTAATAATTGATTTCGAAGATAAAAAAAAAAACCCCTGATGTACCCTTATCTGGTGGCACACGCTGAATCCGTCTTCCTTTGTATTGTTTTATTTGTATTATTTCATAATTATGTAAGACAGAGACGTTAATTGATTATCTATCTATCTATCTATCTATCACTGGTCTAGATATAGACGTTAATTGATTATCTATCTATCACTGGTCTGTAGGTTCAAATATACAACAGGTAAACCAATAGACATGGCTATGTGTAATTAGGAGAGTATAATAGGAATAATTAAATGCGGCTAATTGGCCCACTAAGGGGCCTTCTTCAACCCTGTTTCAACAGATTAAGTGATTATTTATCAATCTATCTATAGCCTGGAGATCATACCAGGAAAGCCGAAATAAAATAGCTTATGCCTAGACGCAATTGTCAATGATCCATGGATTGAAGTACAGAATGAATGGCACCTAAGCGAAGAAGGTAATGTACTTTTCTCGTATGATGTTTTATGCGTGACACTTCGAATTGTGCCCGTTGTTTAGCAACCGCATGTGAGAAATTTCCATAATATCACAATAATCAATTAAACTATGAATGACTACAAAAATATTTGATTATGAATGCGGACAAGAACAAAGGAACTCATCATCCCATTAATATCAGTCAATAAAATAATCCAAAAGAATTCAAATATACCAGCGGTAGAGTATATTTCCGGCCTAAAAATATTCAGATTGGTTACAGTTGGAATGGCAGTGTAAGTAAATACAATAAAATAATAGTTACCACTATTTTGAGAATAATGCAACACCAACAGTGAGGATATATTTAGACATCTTCCAACTTACAACGGCCATACAGCATTTACGCACGGACGTATGTACCCCTTGATTCCTATGGCAAACCTAAAATACCAGGTAAATGAGACCAAACAAGTTAGCTGAATTACCATTAAAGATGGAACGAGCACCTGCTCACGAGTTATTCAACGTCGCGCAAACGGCTCGTTTGATACTTTTCGAGATTACGCGGTCGCGATTCCAGACTTGATAGTGAAGGGTCGTATTACCCATCTCAGTTCTTCAGATACCCCCACTCTTCAACAAATGATTATGATTCTTATCAGATAAATCGATTGTCATCTCTTATGTCATAATACATTGATATTCAAATCGGTTTTTGTTGACGAGACGATGAAAATTGGTAACTTTGAGGATGTGTTTTATGTGCACCGGTACAAACCCTTGCCGCCAGGGGGTAAAAAAGGAGGTTGCAAAAATGAGTTCATGCAGACCAAAACGTACAAATTCTAAAAATGACAGGAGGAGCGTTGGCCAAGCCAAAGAAATCTCTAACGAAGGATTGGTAGGGAATCAGGAAGCGCCGACGGAGTGGATATAGCCGACGGTGATAGCGGGAGGTATCAGGCAGAATTACAAAAAAGGAGGGACACGAGAAGAGAGGGGAACGAGGGACATGTACTCCTAGATATAACTAACTAAATAAGATAGGTATCACCGTCACCCCTCATTTAATTGAAAGCAGCTCTCCGGTAACGTTGATGGAACCCCGAGCCGATTCAATACATCATTGTAGATATAACAGTTGTACAATCGAAACACATCCAATCACACTGGCAGATCTGTTCAAGATTTACTAGCGTGAGTGGTACGGTCTGCAGATTCACGGATGACTCGATCATATTCTATAGTTAGATGCTATATAGATCGCAGAGGCCGCCGGGCTACCTTTCGAATACGAAGACAGAAAATCTCCACAAAATGTTAAAGGTTTCTTTTTAGTTTAAGCGAACCCTGTTTGACGATCTTACTAAAATTAAGCTGATTGTTTTATACAAATTTTCATATGTGACTGTAGATCAAGAGTGGTCTGTGTCCAGTGATTGCTAAAATAGACATCACATCAACCATAATTTAAAATTGGAAATATAACTGTTCCGATTTGAATCTTGCACATGAAGTGCGTACATGGACACCCCCTTGAACGAGAATCCGTAAATCTGTACATGCAAGTCGCAGACAGTCTACAGCAGATGTATATATAATGCCTTGGGTCTGCACTCCTGGCCTCCTGCCATCAAACAAATCGAAATAATTTTTACTTATTCTCACACATTGATACAGTGACCAACGGTACAAGGCGGTGTAGTATATATAATCGAAGCAATGTTTGAAAGGCTGGTAAAGAGGTCGCAATCGCAATCACAGCCTGACCTGGTAAAGCCAGGCAGAGAAGGAGATCAGAAGAGAGCAGAAGCTCTCGAAGAACAAGTTAAGATCCTATCCAGCACAGCTTCTGAAGCAGTAGACAGAGCCAGTGAACTGGAGGAGGAGGTCCGCCACCTTCGCCAAATCACTCGGAGTGGCTCCCAACAATCGGCATTATCCAGTTTCTCAATCTCCACAAATGGATCTAGCAGTCAATTGAAGAGCTATGGGTCAATGAATTCGTTATTTTCCACACTCACAAGCGATACTGCTGCTACGGAGGAGGACGAGCAAGATCTTTATAGAAAGAGCTTTGGTACCTCCCTAGAAAGAGAACACCAATTAAGGATAGCAGCAGAGGAAAAGGTTGAAGAGTTATCAAGATCCCTTTCACTAGCTACTTCCTCCAGAATCCAGTTAGAAGCTAAATACAAGGCACTGGAGCAAAGCCGTAGATACCAAGACGAATCACAGGATAAACGATTACACACACTCGAAGTAGCTCTCAGTGCCATTTACAGTGCTCGCAAGGAGCTTAATTCCATTAGACATTACAGATATGTCTAACAATCACGCATGTTATTAACGAAGCTTACGACCTAATTTATTTTCCTCGAATGTATAATTTATATAATTTAATAGAATACTTAATTACAGATTCAGCGCCCCTAGTGCGATCTATCACTCTCGCTTACCTCCCGCAGGCTATAAACACAGACCAACTAGCGTCTCGGCGGAGCCGCCCGAATGCTGAGCTTGCTTAAATAATCATTAATTAAAAATACACGTTCTCATCGTTAATATAAGGGCTCAATATCATCGTCGTCACCGAATCCGGCCTCGTCGTCATCTCCAACAGCAACATCGACTTTCTCATTTGGCTGGAATATTTTTGCACCGATGGCGGGTTCACAAGGCTTGCCGAACGCCAAAACGCGATACACGCAACTGACAATCTCATTACCCCAGTTTTCTTCGAAATGAAAGGCCACATTTCTAGCTCGTAAGCGAAGCTTTTGGACTTGAGCGGGTATTGGGAACACCTGTAATGGTTCACTGGCGAACACATTATATTCGAAAGAAACAATCTTCACGTAGGATGGCGGTAAGCCAGCAGCAATGCTGGTCTGTGGAGTATGATGAACCACTTGCTGCAATTGTTCCCTTTTATCAGCATCCTTAACTTCTAACCAGAATGATACTAGACGAGGCGCGGTACTTGGATCTACTATCGACTTATGGAACACATGCTCTAAACCGACAGACTCAAGTTCTACATCAGTAGGTAGAAGCACACCCAGATTTGCTTGAGATCCTTTGAACGGCCAGCATTTGCCAACCTCCATGCTTGGAACCAAGACGTTTTCATCGCTGTGAAGTTTATAACGACCGACACCGCCAATTCCGGCCAAGTTTCGGAAAGTTCGATAAAAAAATGGTGCATCTTCTAGAGGGTTATAAATAGGAGTGGTGATCTGTTTGTTAATCTTGGCACCAATATTTCGATCGGCGAAATTGGGTTTATCAAAGCGGCGTGATGGACGGTCATGGATTGGCTGGTGGCGGTCAAGTCTATAGTCCAATTCCTCATCGATCTGGATTTTCTGCTCTCGTAATCGTGAGTCCACAGACTGATACAGGTCTCGAACGTCTCCTTCGACTTTTGATAACTGTCCAGTGAGTTTATCATGTTTCTGGTTTAGTAGTTGCTCGAATCGCGCTATCGCAGGGGCAAACTGGTCCAAGCCGGCACTATTAGAATTGTCGTTCTTTGTGTCCGAAACTTGCTGAACAACGCCATCAATTTTATTACTCAAATCGCTGATCTGATTGTTAATTTGGATGCTAAGATCACTCTGAAGCTGGTTAAAACTAGCGCTCAACTTCTTTTCAAGACCTTCCCAAGAAACAAACTTGTCCAAATCAATTTCATTATCGTGATTGGTAAGTTCCTTTATGCTATCGAGAGAAGAGGAGATGGTTGAAATAGTTGTCTTCTGATCGTCCAGTGCTTTGTAAACATTTGTAAAATCTTCGGATTGAGCACTGATTATTTGTTGTAATCTATAGAGTAATTTACGATCTTCTTGTAGCACTTGATCTGCTTTCTGAGACCATTCATCCTGATCACTAACCTGTGATCCTATTTTAGACAGAACTTGAGAGATGGATTTAAGTTCCTGATGATACTGGGATTCAAGAGCCCCCAAACTGTGTTGAAGTTTCTCGACATTGTCTTTAGCCCATAGTTGTATCGACGAGCGATCACTTGAATCATGAGAGAGCTTCGATTCAAGAGACATTAATCGTTTCGACCATTCTTCCAGATCGACTGGCGGTGTGGATGGAGCAACGAATGGGTCTGAAAAAGACGGAGGGTAAGCAGAAGAGGAGGACGAGAATGAAGGAAAGGAAAAGGATGGAACCTTTGAGATTGCATAAATACCACCAACGACTGCAATTATTAAAGCAAGTAGCGATAAAAGATTCCGCACTAAAGTGGGGGTGAATAAGTCTTTCAGAGCAATCCAGACCGTATGAGAAAAAATAAAAGTCATTCTATGAATTGGTCTGATGATTGATTTAACGGAATCGATGATGACACGAGCTGATAAACCGCTTTCTTCATCGTAGTCATTACCCAAATCAGCCATTTCTTCATCCTCATTATAAGAGCGATTGGACATGTTGGCAATAAGTCTGTCTGTCGACCGCTTGCCTACAAAACCGTTGTTATTAGAGTTATTAGGAGGAGGAATAGATGATAGTTTTGCTTTTGGAACCGTTGGACGAGATTGTATTATTGTGTCACCGTCGAGTATTTCCGAGTGTTTTGGCTCATCATATTCATCCGAGCCATCAGACACGACCATGTTCTCTTCTTCAGCGGCTTGATCACGGTACTTTAATTCTGGCTCTGGCTGCCTAGCGGATATCTTAATAGGACTTAGCCCCCATGATGGAAACGCCTCTTGTGCCGGTGTTATCTGTAGGGGAGTAAATTGGAACTTTGACTGTCTTTCATACTGCTGCCCTTGCTCTTGCTCTTGCTCTTGTTCACGTTGATGTGATCGTAGTTGACCACCACCAAATGATGGCGATGGATACACCTCGGACAGCCTACTAGGGCTGCTGCTATTATTAACGTCGGTATCGACAGTAGATTTCCTAGTAGACAACGAATCTGGCGGTGGGATCGTATAAACACTTCCATCGACTACATCTTCATATTCATGTTCCAGTTCCTGAATAGCCACAGGATTCAATCTTTTAACTGGTGATAGGAATCTACCTTCTTTCGTCTCGAAATCACTTTCATTTGTCAAATTCTCATTTCCCCATCGTCCGCTACCTTGTAGTGGTGCTCTGGCTACTCCTCCTCTGCCATTTAATAATGGCTGGGCCGGTTGGTTCGCTGATCTACTAAAAGTCCCTCCATTATTGCTCCCCACTTTAAACCGGCTATGAATTGGAGTTCCTCCAAACATTTTCCAACGCGTCTATAATATATTCCTTATGATGTTGACGGTCGTGTATCTGAATATATACCCTCTACTATATGCTGTTCCCTCTCTGTGGATATATAAATTAAAGTTCAGCCGTACCTTTCAGGCCCGCGTAGCCGAACGCGTAACATTTTACCCCTGAGTCTGCTGCCACTCTGCCTCACTTCGTCTAATTGTACCAATACTCAACGTTAAACAACCGCAAACTATCAGCTAATATAATATATATGACCTTGTCTTCACTTTTATCACACTTTAGCTCCTCCTACGCTTTTATTTCGCTCCTCATTCAACTTGGCCCGGGTAAGGGTACTACTACTACGCAGTCCGGACTGCCTATATACTGGCAATTAAGTTGAATAACCGGTTGCGTTCCAACTTTAAAACGGTGTTTGCTCACTCTTAAGCCAGTAAGCAATATAATATTCATCTCAGGCATCAACACAGCGGTATCCAATTCTGCACACCGTACTTCTCCCGTCTCTTAAGCTTCCTCCGTCAGTAGTTCTGCTGTCAGCCTGATTTGCATCATCATGACATG
The DNA here is from genome assembly GCA_030565085.1 of Sugiyamaella pinicola. Taxonomy (NCBI): domain Eukaryota; kingdom Fungi; phylum Ascomycota; class Dipodascomycetes; order Dipodascales; family Trichomonascaceae; genus Sugiyamaella; species Sugiyamaella pinicola. The sequence goes on from JAJMAW010000134.1 coordinate 6,625, forward strand.
CATCCGCCGATCAATTGATACGGCGTTAAAAGTCCACTGATAAGTATCTAACTTCACGAAAATTTCACCCTGACCAATAGATAAGCCTTTGATGACTCAAAGATCGGTTATTTGATAACAAATTTCGGCTACTTTCGACAGGTTATTGCTGGTATTTGAGGGACGAGGTATTTAACTACCTAGGTATAGTAATTCTGTGATCCAAACGTTAGTTAGTAGTAGGATTACTATTTCTATTCGGCGTTTTGGTTGCTTCGAATTAAAGTCATCGTACACTACTATTTTACCAGGGCATATCGGTTATATACCTCAGGATCGCTAGATAGCGTCAATCAAGTCGCTACATTTTATGCTATCAAAAGAAAACTTCATGGTGGATCTGAAACGCCATCGTTGGCAAATAGGACTCTGCTTCCTATCTGTTGTCGTCATACTATGGGTGGCCTCTGGTTTCATGGTCAACGCAATGGCCGATGAATATAGCAAACCTTATTTCATAACATATCTCAATACTGCTACTTTTACTGTCTATCTAGCACCAACGGCTAGTCGGTGGGTTAAGAAACATCATAAAAAGAGTAGGCGGAGTAGCACCATATTATCAAATGTTCAGAAGATTCAAAACAAGATTTTCCGTACTTCTTCACAAAATGCTAATCTGTCCCGATCCTTACGCAGATCATCCTATCAGGGGCTTCTAGACAGTGAACCCGAGATCACTGGTCCATTAGAAAGAGAGGAAGAAGCCCACGAGCGCGAAGCAGAACAAAGTTCTATTGCTAGTAGCGAGGAACTGGAGGGAACCATTATAACCTCCCGTAATCATGGATCAATACCATCATCTCCTGTCCCCAAACAGACTAGTGACGTAGAGGAAGAAGCTGAGCAGCATAAATACGCATTTACTACAAGAGAAACTGCTATCCTTAGTAGCCAGTTTGCTGTTCTTTGGTTTATATCTAATCTCCTGAATAATGCCAGTTATGTATATACCAGTGTCGACAGTGCAACAATTATTTCGTGCACTTCTAGCTTCTTCACTCTTATCATTGGAACTATTTTCGGAGTTGAAAAATTCAATTATGTTAAACTGACAGCGTTGTGTATGAGTATATTTGGAGTATGGCTTGTTTCTCAGGCTGATCAATCTAGTGATTCTTCTCCACCCACTGCTCTATATGGAAATCTTCTTGCACTTGGCAGTGCTTTCTTGTATGGTGTATATACTACTCTACTGAAAACTAGAGTAGGAGACGAGTCTAGAATCGATACTCGTATGTTCTTTGGGTTTGTTGGCCTGGTCAACATTGTGGCACTATGGCCGCTAATAATTATCCTGAACTACACAGGAATCGAAAGCTTTGGATTACCTGAAACTTCGCGAGTATGGAAACTTCTGATAATTAATTGTATATCCATTTTAGTGTCTGATTTTTCGTGGATAATGGCCATGCTAATGACATCTCCACTTCTTGTCACGGTAGGACTTAGTGCCACTATTCCATTAGCAATGTTTGGAGAAATGTTCCTCAACAACCGGTTTGCAACTATCCCATATTACATTGGGGCGGGCCTAGTCTGCTGGTCATTCTTTGTCATAAACAGACAAGAGCAGGATTTTGCTCTGACCGATGAAATATCTAATGACGAAGCTGTCGTACTTGAAGCATAGAAAAATTTTTCTTTTATATATATTTGCATTACTTTTATTTTTAGCATAGAAATATACAGAATACGCATTCTCTTGTTCTGCTTTCGGTAGCTGGGTTCCGCCCAGGCCCTAGCCGGAAGAAACACTTTCAGGATTTTTATGACCAGTTAGGAATCCGCCACAGAACCTAGCTGCCGGATATAGAACAAAATCTGAGCGCATTTATTATAACAACAGACTGTTACCATAACTTAGTAAGGTGATCCCAGCGTTGAGATTTCCTACGTGACCAATAACTTGATTCGCCGGATTTCAAGGTGAAATACTGTGGATCAGAAGCGGACGGCTTATCGAAGAAGACTGGTTCCCATGCTTGTCCATTTTCCTCCATGATTTTCCGTCTCTGTCGTTGATTCTCTTCAAGTTCAAGTTTCAAAACCTCAGCCTTATCAATGATACCATTTTCGTACATTCTTTGATCAGGACGAAGCCGGCTATCAGTGGGAGAAACTTGTCCCTTTTCAACATCAGTAATTTCATTCAAGGAAGCTGCCCATTCAGTGAATCCATATTTCTTTTGTGCCCTGGGAACAAGATTGCCAACCTTCCAAATAACCTTTTCGCCTGACGATATATTGTCGCTCCATTTACCTTCATAGCTTACAGGGAATAGAGCTCCCGATGCATCATAAGCTTTGATAGACACTTCTTCAGTCGTGCCAGAGAACATACCACCTGGCTTATATTCAATGACGGCTCTTCCTCCGCGTGACGATTCGACAGTTACAGAGCCAACAGGTTCAACATACTTTGTACCAGCAATGATGTTTCGAAGAAATGTAGATGGCTGTAAGTATTCAAAAACATCACCAGTTTTGTGGAATCTAATGCGAACGGGCCCACTATCAGTAAGTTCTACACTTTTACCCCAGTATTTCTGATGTGGTTGTGCAGTGTAATGTATGGTCCAGTCGGCAGCCTCAACTTGAACGGCCATAATAGGAGGACGATGCGATACTTTTTCTGCTATAAGCCTGAATCCTTTGTCTTCTCGGACAAGTTCATAAGTCTCACCAAGAAGAGGGTTGAATGGTTTACGCAGGGCACGCTCTTTGGATCGCTGACTGGCAACATACGAGACCGCAAATGTGGCAACTAAAAGTGCCCGCTCATTATCATCTGTGGCCAGGGCTGCTTGATCAAGAAGCTCGGAATATTCAACAAGTTCTGACAATTTCTGCAAGATCGTTAATGGTTCATTACAGGAAACAGGCATTGCTACAGTGGAAAGATCTTTACCAACGTTTTTTCGTAGTAATCCAATGAGACTAGGTGGTGTTGTTTTTGATTCTGGAATATCGGTCCTTCTTTTAATTGGTTTTAGAGGTAGAGGATAAAGATCATGTACTTCATCTTCAGCCATAGAAACCTCGGCTATGAAACTCCTACGGTCGCGTCGAATGCTTTCAGCTTCTGTAGTTTCTCCTTCTTCTGAATCTGCATCGTCATAGATGTCTTCGTTTGAACCGTCATTGTAGTCACTATCGTTGTAATCTACGTAATGAACACCACCACCCAACGTTTCCGATGCGTCAAAGAAGAGGTCATCCTCTCCTGAGAAAACACTAGTAGCATCTAGGGATTTTCTTGATGGGGTAGCATTTTCACTTGACACAGATATTGCCGGGGCAGCGGACGTTGGCACAATCGACGCAGAGTTCTTCTTGGCAAGAACCAGCTGAAACTCAGAAAGTAACGAGGATAGTTGGTTTGACAGCTCTTGAATCCGAGGGTCAAAATGTGGAGCAGGGGGGAGAGAATGAGGAGGGGCAGGCTGAAACTGAGATGCAGAGTTCTGTAGGTCTGGGGATGATGTGTTGGAAATGCTCAGTGTCGCAGACAGATCCTCTGAACTACTAGAAGCAGTATTATTACCAGTGGTCTTTGCAGAAGCTTTTCTTTTCCAAAATGAAGGTCTTCTTTGGAGAGTTGGAGGTGTGGCGGTGTGAGAAGAGGTAAAAGGGGGATTATTTACCATACCCAGAGCAAGATCGTTGGCATTTTCAAGCTTTTCTATAAGGTTAAGAAGGGTATTCTCGTCAATGATTTGGCCCGCAGATCGATTAGCCGATAAGCCTCCAGAAGGAATGCTACTATTAGCAGTGGTTGTGTCAACTGATCGACTCACTACGTCCAATTCCGACACCCAGGCTTTCCAATCATAATTGGATTGTGCCTTTAAACTCCACACCTCCATACCAGAATCAATGACAATGTCACGAGTGCTTTCAATTGCAGTAATGGCACATAATCGAATAGGCATGCTTCCTCGAAGTAGGGACGACTTTTGGTGAAGGTAATAATTGAGCAGACCATATTTACGATCCAGAACAAAGTATCTACGACCATAACCTTGCAGCTTCTTGCGTCGTTTTTTAAGAATGGTGCCTGACATGTATCGATCTGTACTAACCCAGGTTGGCCTTGAAGGCTGCGAATTGGTAATACCACTATTGGCTATATTTCCAGAGGAAGGAGCCGAAGAAGAGATAGCGTCAATTGATGAAGATTGTTGGAGGTTAGACTTTTCAATTGGCTTCGCTACACTGGGGACGACAGTAGGACTAGACGAGCAAATCGATCCCACAGTTAATGAGCGACTTCTACCACCGTTGGATGCTTCAAGCTGGTCTAATGGTAATGGAGGAGCGCCTGTCGACGAGTTTGCGATTTTGCCATTGATATATGTGCCACTACCACCATTCACTTTCTGTAAGTATGAATCGGTCGGCGTCGGCGTCGGCGTCGACATAGGAGAAGAAGCAGTACTTGTCGAAACAGCAGCAGCAGCGGCGGCGGCAGCAGCAGCGGCAGCACTAGGATTGGCGTAAATAGACAATCTCCTTGAAGATACTGTAGAAACAGACGTTGATCTCAGAAGAGGGCCCGATCTAGTTGAATTCGTGCTTGAACTCGCAGTTGAAGTAGTAGTTCTATTACCACTACCATAGGAAATAGTATTGCTTCTAGTACCGCCTCGTGGGGAAGAAGAATTAGACTGATTGATAACAGATCCATTACTGCTGGCAGGATTATTATTCGCTTCAGAAAAGGAGAAATCAAATCCTGCAAGCTCTACGTGCTGGCTAAACAACACGGTCTTAGCAGTGGTCTTGGAAAACATATTATCAAACACCAAAGCATACATTCCACCTGCGTGACCAGGTACAAAATAGCTGCCATCCAACAGTTCGCCAGGCTCACACCGACCATGCCACGATACCTTGTCAAGGCCCGAATTAGCCAGCTTTTCTTCTAAAGTCGATCCTGAAGCAGATGCCACAGACCGTTTACTTCCATCACCAAATAATGTAAGTGAAGTAGACGAATCTCCAGTGTGACGACATAGTCCAAAATTGATGCTTTTCCTAGTTGGCTTAACCTGCCAAGATATGGTGGAGTTGCCAGGAGCATTGATCCATTTTATCAGAAAAGATTTTGAGTGAATCTCCAAAGTTTCCATGACTATAAGGTGGAAATACGTTAGTTACAGGTGAAGAAAATACAATATTGAAACTTATCGCTCGACTACATACCGAAAGTGTGTCAACTTTACAATGCAATGGCAATGCCAATTTTATTTTCTTTCTCTTATTGTTTTCCTTTTGTTTTAGACAGTCTCTTTTATAATTCGAAAAATGCCGTGAAACAATAATTTATATATATTCGCTCTTCTCTCCACGTATATAATATTTACACCTGGTATCGATTACATATGTGGTCTCGGTCGGTCTGATCGATTGTTTAGACAAGCTAAGTTTAGGGTATATGCACGTTTTTGTATACTGCTACTACACCCCTGATTTACCGAGGCATCAGCAACGAACGACAGCTGGACTTGGCTTCAACTCCAATCGTCTGTGAGAATGGACTGTCCAGGTCTGGTATATGGAGATGCTGATTCTGCCTCCGACGGCTGGGCTCTGCCCAGACCCGTTGCTACGCTTACGGGGGGCTAGGAGCGTCCAGGTGTCGTTTGCAAGTTCGGTGCGATGGCGAGTTGTTTTAGGCGTAGATAAAGTAATTTCTTTAACCGCTTCCTTGCCTTGTATTCTGTGTTAGTCAAGTGGAGTGAACATTATCTATATTAAAGTTAGAAGGTGGTCTCAGAAGATACTCTCGGGACATTGGTAAGCACAAAGTCAATTGCCTTCAATACCTATTGTCGATCGAATGTTTCTGTTTACCTCGCTTATTCTGCCGGATATCATTCTTCCGGCTCTGCGATTGTTGATGTTAGAAAACGAGAGAACGGTGGAGCTGTAGAGAGGAGATAGTATCTCCGAATTCAGGAGTTATAGATGCCTAGACAGGAATAGTAGCCCTTAACCTTATCTTATCGCACATGTTTGACCGAGCGGTATGCTACGGTCTATTTGCGAGGGTGGCCGGATGAATAGGGTTATCGGATAGCTATTCGACTGGGACACTAAGTATTACTGAGCGCACTATACACATTTCAAAGAGACTCCGGAGATTAGACGAGTAATAACCAACAAGCAGAGCCGCCAGTGGCGCGGCACCAGCCGCAGAACATCACATCCCATTCGCACGGCGGAGGTTCACGATATAGAGAAGGAGGAGAGAAGCAGCAAAGATTTATTTTGGCATTACTTTTAGATAATCGTATCATAATAATGGGTGCTGTTTTATCACTGCCGTTTGCCGTGACACCGGCTGTTACGATGGCCGGATCGTGGGTAGCTAGTTGTTGTGGAGCAGCGGCGTTTTCGGCGATATGCTCTGTGTGCGGGAAGTGCTCTTCTAGTATTGCCACAAGAATAGGATACGCAGTGTTGTTCCTAGTGAACTCGATTCTGTCATGGATCATGTTGACCGACTGGGCGGTGAAGAAGTTAGAGCATTTGACGCTGGATTATATGAAGATTACTTGTTTAGGAGGGGAATGTTATGGGTTTGTAGCAGTACACCGAATCAATTTTGCGCTTGCCCTGTTTCATTTAGTGCTGGCAGGACTATTAGTAGGCGTCCATTCGTCGAGAAACCCGCGTGCAGGTATCCAGAACGGATACTGGGGGATCAAGTTCTTTGGCTGGATGGCCCTCGTGGTCCTGACGTTTTTGATCCCAGACTCATTTTTCATCTTCTGGGGTAATTATATTGCAATGATCTTCTCGTTTATCTTTATTCTTATTGGCCTTGTGCTGTTGGTAGACTTTGCGCACTCGTGGGCCGAGACCTGTCTTTTACATGTTGAAGAGAATGACTCAAATATATGGAGATTTGTGCTAGTGGGGTCAACGCTGGGCATGTATATTGGAAGTCTTGTCCTGACGATTATCATGTACATTTTCTTTGCTGCTTCAGGATGTTCCATGAACCAGGCTGCTATCACTATTAACTTGGTGCTCACATTAGCGGTGTCTGTGATCTCGATCAACCCCACAATCCAGGAATACAATCCTCAAGCAGGACTAGCACAGTCTGCAATGGTATCCATCTACTGTGCGTATCTGACCATGTCTGCTGTCGCTGCTGAGCCAGATGACAAGTCGTGCAACCCTCTTATCCGGTCTAAGAACACCCGAACTGCCAGCATTGTTCTGGGCGCTATTTTCACATTTCTCGCTATTGCGTATACCACGACCCGTGCGGCCACCCAGTCATCTACTATCAAAGATAACCAGTCCTACGAACCGCTAGAATCTGAGCATTCGCTTGTAACACAAGAACCTTCTAGGTCGACCATGCGAGCCGAAGCACTCAGATCGGCCGTCGAGTCGGGCGCTCTTCCTGCCTCTGCTTTGAACGAAACCAACTGGGATTTTAGCGATAGCGAAGACGATGACGAGTATGGCAGCGGTAGTGGCCGTGGCGATGATGAAAAGGGGACCACGAAGTACAACTATGTGCTTTTCCACCTCGTCTTCTTTTTAGCCACTCAATGGACAGCCACCCTTCTCACCATGAACGTGGAAGAAGAGGACGAAGGTGATTTCGTGCCGGTAGGCAGAACGTACTTCTCTTCCTGGACCAAAATAGTCAGCGCATGGATCTGTTTCGCTCTTTACGCCTGGACCTTAATTGCTCCTGTACTATTTCCCGACAGATTCTAACCTGTCTCACTAATTATTATTGTTATTATTTTACTGTTCTCTTCCTCGATACGCGTCCGGTGGCTGGGCTCTTCCCAGACCCTGTGGTCGAAGGGCTGGGTGCCGGGGGTACTGCTCATTATTAGCCCTCGAGCGAAGCTCGAGCTACGGGTCTGGGCAGAGCCCAGCCGCCAGAGGCAGAACAGAGGAAGGATGAGATCCGGGGCAGGGCTCGTTTAGACGACACGTCCCAGGCATTATGATAGCGAGGCTGTGATGGGAGGTTGACCGGCGTGAGCGATCTTCCGAACAACCGCAAACAACCTAACCCCTTAGGTCGCATCTCCACAGTCTGGCTAAGCCATACGCTCCTTCTCACCACACATTCAACCGTTTTGCTGGCTAAAGAGACCTCGTTCAAACAGACTACGACGACTGCGATAGCTGCTGAATTCGCGTATTTCTATATCAATTGGCCAAGAGGCTAAGAATTTCATTACTAAAGATCTGCTTATCTGCCACGTTCGGTCAACCAACCTAACAAGGACTAAATCCCGCCGCGGTATCTCTCATATCTCATATTCTAAGTACGAAATATAGTACCCAGCACTCCCGTACAAACCGAATTAGCCGGTATAGAACTCTTGTACGCACTGGGCCTATAGTGTTGCGCAGACTGTGCCAATACCATACTATAGCTTATTATAGAAGAGACAGCGACCCCAACGACAGAAAGACCAGACCCGCTATTTATTACCATGCCACAAACTCCATCTCCTCCGTTTGTAGTGACTGCTTTGTATCCGTACCAATCGGACCATCCTGACGACCTGACTTTTGACGCTGGCCAGAAGATTGAAGTCCAGGTAGTAGAAGATGACGAGTGGTTCAGCGGTAATCATGTGGGCAATCCTGGCAAAAAGGGCATGTTTCCAAGGAACTTTGTTGAAATTAGCGAGAAGGCACCAGCACCAGCGACACCTGCCCCGACGCAAGTCGCTTCCCCTCCGGCTCCACAGGTAACATCTTCAAAGCTGCCACCACCACCACCACCATCATCAGCAGCGTCTGCTCCTTCTGCTGAAGATGATGATTGGTCCGAAAAGGAAGACGAAGAAGAAGAAGGGCATGACGAAGAAGACGAAGACAACTATGACAATAAGAGAACAGCTAGTACTGCAGGCCCCACTGCTAAATCTGTTCCTAGCCCACCGCTAGCTTCTCCTATAGCACCCACTTCGGCTCCAATTGAGTCAGTAACCAAAAGGCTGTCAAAAGTCGATATAAACAGAGATAGTACGGTTGCAGACCATTCCTCTCCGTCATCTGCTCCCGTCGACTCTCAACGGTCCTTAACAAATGAAGACAATCAAACAACTCCTGCTTCAAGGAATGCGTTTAAAGATAGGATTGCCGCCTTCAATGTCCAATCCAATGCGGCCCCTGTTGTTCCCGGTCAGCAGAAGTTCCCTTCATTTGTTAAAAAACCATACGTACCTCCTCCAAGTTCATATGTTCCTACTATGCCCAAGACTCAACCACCTCCTATTCGTACTTCAACATTTGAATCACATACCCCGTCCCCTTCTGCCAATGTTATATCTCCATCATCGGCAACATCATCGTCTAATGTTGATAACGCTGGTAACGAAGAAGAGGAAGAAAATATCCCTAAGCTGAGTTTAAAGGACCGTATCAAGCTTCTTCAAGAAAAACAGCAAGAAGAACAAGAACGAATGGAAGCAGCTGTTCTACGTAAGAAACAAAAAGCCAAAGCTAAAAAGGCTGCTGCCGAGCAATCGGAAAACGTGCAATCTGATGAACAAACCCCGCCACCTCCTCCTTCTCTTGAACGAACACTATCCTCCAGCTCTCGTCATGAACTCGATAGATCGGTTACTGGAGGTTCTATTGCCTCGGTGGTTTCGGGTATCGCTCCTGATGAACTGCCACCAAATTCGCCCATTCAACCTCGTAGGTCTGAAAGCTTCAGTGATAGAAGACCATCACTAGACCATGGACACCAACACCTTGATGATAGTCTTGTTGTTGAAGGTGAAGAACAGACGCAGCCGATCGGGGCAGGCGTCCAAGAACAACCATTACTTGGAGAGAAGGATGAGGAACGGCACGAGCGTGGTGCTGAAGAAGCTGATGAAAGACGAAACGAACAGGAAGAAGAAGACGACGACGATGAAGGAGAAAAAGAAGAAGAAGAAGAAGAAGAAAATGAAGATAACGACGATGATGACGACGACGAAGAAGATGAAGAGGAGGCTAAACGCATTGCTTTACGAGAAAGAATGGCCAAAATATCCGGTGGTATGGGTATGAATCTCGGCATGTTGATGACGGGCGGGTTCCCTCAACCGTCTGGTACAAAGCCTAAATCAAAAAAGACGTCGATATCTAAACATCAAGTTGAAGAGGAAGAGGAAATTGAAGTTCATCAAGCTCCAGTGCCAATGTTCCCATTTGGAGATCCAAATGCATTGGCTGCTTTAAAAAAGCCATCATCCAGAGAAGAAGACGAAGAAGAAGAGGAAGAACCCGTAGAAGAATCTAGAAAGAGTACAGAAAGTAGAAGGAGAATTGAAAGGACTAGTACTGGCGAGCGTCACGCACCACCACCTCCTCCGCCTGGAGCTGCTCCTATTCAGCCTACTGCACGTCCTCGCGCACCGCCACCAGTACCATCATCCCCGCCAACCCCAGCCGTTCCTCAGGCAGCTTCACCACCTACACGACCTGCACCCCCAGGACCACCAGCTATTGCCCCGACCTCTCCGGTAGCGGCTCAACCCCCGGTGCCATCTGCTCCATCACCACCTTCGGGTGCACCAAAGGTACCTGAACGACGAAGTTCTGGTGGTAAGTACAATATATTATCTACTATTAGCTGAATTTGAACTAACGCGCTTATTAGAACATGAACAATTTCACAAACCTAGAAGGGTTTCCACTGAACCTGCTTCTACTCCGGTGGATGAAGTTATTGAAGGTATGACAAGCGAAACTGAGAAAGCATGAGACACATTAATAACTAACATCTGTAGATGAACTTGGAGATGATGAAAGAACAGAATCAGAAGAAGGATTTAGAAACTTAAATAAGCGCCATTCATATGTGAGTGGAAGTGGATCGATCCCTCCTATTCCTATATCTCCAAATGGTACAGGCCATTCAATTAGCTCGGTGTTCTCGTCGGCACCAACTCAAGCTCCTAGAAAGTCGCGAACCTTTGATGATTTTTCCGACGCTCCAAAGAGTCGACCACCACCACCTCCGCCAGTGGCGGTACAAGTCCCAGAACAAGAGGATTTCAGCGATGAGACTACGGGTTATGAGGCAGATGAAGATACAGATATTTATAACTCCAAAGATGAGTCTTCTAGAAGAGTCAGCTTCCATGGTCGTCAATTATCTACTGGGTCATCTAGTAGTGGCCAACCCGCAATACCGGGCCGTCCTCAGAATGTGGTTTCACCAATTATCCCCCCACTGTCTCCAGAATTTGCTGCACCTCCTTTGCCACCTCACTCAGTTCGCGCTCCACCACCGCCACCACCTGTTTCTGCTCCACCTCCTTCTTTTATTCCCCCACCACCACCTTCATCCGATCATTTATCCTTTGATGCGTCGTCTGACTTACACGGCTCAGATGAATCGGATACAACTGAACAGTATGACCGTTCGTCAGGCCCCGATACGGAGGTTTCTACGCCAGCACCAGCTCCAGATCCACCAGTTCATAATGCTCCTCCTCCACCACCTCGCTCTTCTGCTAGTCCTAATAGTGCACCACAAAGTTTCAAGGCATCACGCAGATCATTAGATATGAGAGTCGGTGGTCAGCAGACCAGAAGCAGTTTGGATGGCCCCTCGTATATTGCTCATGATATTGATATAGACGTATCATCTCAATGGTGGACTATTCCTAATGGCGTTCCATCTGCCATAAGTCGTAACTCTGGCAATGTTCTGTGTGAGATTGATGATGGCCAATCTAGCAAACGAGGTGGTCGTGTGACTATTTCTAGAGATATATATGTCATCTATCATGATTACTCGCAATCAACCATCACTGCTCGCTATGACCAGCAAGACCCAATAGGGTCAGTGTCGTTTGAACAAGTTCATATTGCCCCTCCTAACTGGCGCCAAGATCAACTAGAAGATGCTTATAAAGTGTTTGGCAAGAGAATCTTGGATGAAGCTCAAAGGCGTGCTTCTGCTGCTGGTTCGAATAACGGTAATTTCATCTTTGAAATCATAAATAAACTGCCTGGAGTTCTTCTTCCTGTAGGACAACGTGCGTATGGAGCCATCATTTATGACAATCTAGCTAATGCCAGTGTACGACAGTTTGATGAAATTCGACCTGGAGATATCGTGTCGTTCAGAAACGCCCGTTTCCAAGGCCACAAGGGTGGACTGCATCAGAAGTATTCGGCAGATGTGGGCAAGGACGATAATATCAACTCTGGAATCATCTACGAATGGGACGGAACTAAAAAGAAGATCCGAGTATATATTTTGCCAGAAGCTGGCAAAGGATCTGGCCGCATCAAGCAAGAAAGTTATCGTCTCAGTGATCTCAAAAGCGGAGAGGTACGAGTATATAGAGTTGTTGGAAGAAACTATGTCAATTGGGAATAAATCCCGGAATATATATATATACATGAATTAATTGTAATCTATTTGGCTGTGCCCCAGATCTTGATCTGTGAAAAACTTTCAGCCGCGCTTACCCCTGATAAGAACCACTAAGTTAGTATTTGATGAACGGTAAAGGAAAAAAGGTTACCAACTTCTAAACTTAATCAACGGAAATACAATATAAGATGGATCAGATGGTATATACTTTTATAGTCTTCCAGTACGATCGATTTCGAGTGCTCAATGTAAGCGTGGCATCTGTAGAATGGTGAAATCAATCCATCTATCTCACCATGACCCTCTATAATGCTGCGCGATGCGAATGCGTGGGCCTGTATCCCATAATGTATCTGCCAGATAAACGAGCGAAACGAGCAGCGGGTCCCGTGTCCGGGCTGGGAAGAGTAAACTACTGCACACGTGACTTGGCGCAATTCAGCTCAGGCTATGGCGATAACGGAGCAGCAGCTGCCTTAAAGCATCGAGCCAGACAGTGAATGTCTTAGGCCAGTGTGCGGTTAAAGGGGCACCCAATTCGCGAGGCAGCAGGGAGTAGGGGGAGGGTAGCGAGAGGAGGGTAGGGGGCAGAGTAGGAGGTTCGTTAGGGGGCTGCTGCTGCTCGCGCTGCTTTGGCACGGTTCCGCGTGCTCGGTGCTGACAGACCGGTGCGGTGTGCGTAAACGGTGGGAACGAGAGAAACAGAAATGTTTTTTTTCACATGCTAGTTACGCACGGCGGAAGAAAAAAAATTCTGTAGCACGCACTCACCACACATTTGTAGTACCAGAGTGAACACCGACAGTGGGCTATACATGAGCGTATATAAAAGGAACGGTGTTTGCTGCGAGTTTTTCAAAATTTCTATTTCTTTCATTTCTCTCTTTAGCATAAAATACTATTCAACGAGTTGTTGACGTTCAGCGAGGGGCCATCAATAATTTTGAAAACGGGTTTATTTTTTATTAATATCTAATCATACTCCATTTTTTTTAAACCATACAATGACTGCTACTGAAACTTTTTTCTTTACTTCGGAATCCGTTGGTGAAGGTCATCCTGACAAGATCTGTGATCAAGTCTCTGATGCTATTCTCGATGCTTGTTTAAAGGTCGACCCTCTTTCCAAGGTTGCTTGTGAAACTGCTGCCAAGACCGGTATGATTATGGTTTTCGGTGAAATCACCACCAAGGCCCAACTCGACTACCAGAAGATTGTTCGTGACACCATCAAGCAAATCGGTTATGATGACTCTGCCAAGGGTTTCGACTACAAGACTTGTAATGTTTTAGTTGCTATTGAACAACAATCTCCTGATATTGCCCAAGGTTTGCATTACGAAAAGGCTCTTGAGGAACTTGGTGCTGGTGACCAAGGTATTATGTTTGGCTATGCCACTGATGAAACTGAAGAGTTGTTACCCTTGACTGTTATCTTGTCTCATCAACTTAACAAGGCACTTGCTACTGCCCGTCGTGATGGCACTTTGCCCTGGTTGAGACCTGATACCAAGACTCAAGTCACTGTTGAATATGAATCCGACAATGGTGCTACTGTTCCCAAGAGAGTTGACACTGTTGTCATCTCCACTCAACACGCTGATGAAATCTCTACTGAGGATTTGAGATCCGAGATTCTCGAGAAAATCATCAAAAAGGTTATTCCTGTCAAATATCTTGATGACAGGACTACTTATCACATTCAACCTTCTGGACGTTTTGTTATTGGTGGTCCTCAAGGTGATGCTGGTTTGACTGGCCGTAAGATCATTGTTGATACTTATGGTGGCTGGGGTGCTCACGGTGGTGGTGCTTTCTCTGGTAAGGATTACTCGAAGGTCGATAGATCTGCTGCTTATGCTGCTCGTTGGGTCGCCAAATCTCTTGTTGCTGCTGGACTTGCCCGTCGTGCCTTGGTCCAATTCTCTTATGCCATTGGTGTTGCCGAACCTCTTTCTATCTTTGTTGATACCTATGGTACCTCCAAGTACTCTTCTGGTGAACTTGTGAAGATTGTTAGAAACAACTTTGACTTGAGACCCGGTGTACTTGTAAGAGACCTTGACTTGGCTCGTCCTATTTATCAAAAGACTGCTGCTTACGGACACTTTACCAACCAAGAAAACACTTGGGAAGTTCCTCGTAAGCTCAAGTTGTAAGTTACTTGAACTATCAACTTCTTCCCTCCTCGCTGACCCCGCCTCCCTTATTATATCCCTCTCTCTCTCTCTCGCTGCTGGCATTCGACGCTCAACTCGTTGAAAAAGTATTATAAAAATCCATTTTTTGCCCTCCTTCCTCACCCCTTGCTCGATAATGAATTTCTTGTTTTGTTTTTTGCTTTTCAATTTTTTGGATACGACTTTGTTATGACACTCCTTCCTAGAGGATTATTATTATATTTATGTTGTATTATTTTGCCAGCCCGAGTATATATTCATGTTTGTTTTTGGTTCGGTGTTTGCAGGTCTTCAACAATGACCATGTGCATAGATTACGTTTAATTTAATAGAAAAATTGTACATTTAATTTTCCTTCTTTTGGCCTGGTTCTGGCGCAGCTCAGGCTAGTTTCTCAAATTCCGCTCAATATAAGTAGGTGATTTTGTTTTTTGACGCAGCCAGAACTCGAAAGTTTTTTTTACTTACCCCTGAAAACGCCCGAATTATGAAGGTGGTTGTTGAGAATGGGCTCCGCAAAATCACCCCCTACTATTATACAAATAAAATATACGCAAAGGAACGATGGTTCCGCCGAACAGTTTTGGATGTGCTCACAAAAGAGTTTAATGCACATGTTTCTAAACACGAGGTACGTAGTGTTATTCGGCCCAGTTCCTGAGAAAGCGTTAACCAGAATATAGGAGAATATTTCCATAGTAAAAGCAAAGTCTGGAATAGTTTATAACAAGACAGAAGCTTTACAGAAGTTGATAGAGAATGGTGATATACTAGAGTACACAACTCATTTCCATGAACCGGCAATTATAGACTTTGGCCCAGAGATTGAAATTGTGGACAACAGCGAAAGTTTGTTGGTGGTGAACAAACCTTCCGGTGTACCCACTCATCCGTCAGGGAAATATAGACTCAATAGTCTGACCGAGATCTTGGCGAAACAGGTCGGCTATTCAGTATATCCAGCTCATCGCCTTGATCGTCTCACGTCTGGTATTGTTGTCTTGGGTAAGAGTGCCCAAGATACTTCGAGTTTTAGAAAAGATCTGACCGGAGTTGATCGTGACACAATGAGCGTTTACAAAGAGTATTATGCTAAAGTGGTGGGCAGATTTCCTGCTGCAGATACTGTATTCGAGTTCCCACTGTTTGATATTGATGCTAATCGTGACTTCATAGCTTTTGTGAGAGCATTTGAAAATAGAAAGTCCGCAAAGACAAGGTTTAGATTATTAAGATACGATCCAGGAGACGACACCAGTGTCATATCGTGTGTACCTATTACTGGCCGCACTCATCAGATCCGTAAACATCTCGCACTAATGGATTACCCGATTGTGAATGATAAACTATACAGGCGTCCAGTATTTCGTGAAATTGCCTTGCTATTAGAGCATATATCTAAAGAAAATCAATCGCCACAGCAGTCTGAAATACTGGAAAAGACTTTCAATAGACTGCAGTCTGCGACTAAGCAGAGCAGACTTGATAAATTAGAACAGGCCGACGAAAATGGCCGAAACATATGCTTGGAATGTGAAGCACATTTATTCAAAGACGCAGCATTAGAAGACATGATGATATATCTTCATGCTAGACAATATACTTGCCGGGAAGAGAGCGGCATAACAAAGTGGAACTACGAAGCCCCATTGCCGAGTTGGGCTTAAGTTATTTATCAATATATAAATACTTCTCAAAAAATTATTTATTCACTTCCTTAATTGGTGGCAAGAACCTCGATTTTAAAAATTTGTTGAATTCTTCATAATTAACCCTTGAATTTACCAAATCAATCCAATGCAAGGATTTGTCATCCGATTCCATTCTTTGAGCTTCCTGAATTACACGGTCAATATGTAACTGTAGAACAGTTTTGTCAGTAAGCACCTTTGTAGCTCTGATACAAAACAGGCCATCGAGTGGTGCTGACATTCTGGAAATCCCCTTAAACAACGCTGATTTGTACGACCTACATACATAGTGTCTCCAAACAGCAGTGTGAAAAGGATTTCGCGATTTCGTAACTGTATTGGGTGACAATGGACTCTCGGGATATTTTTCCCCATTATACTCTTCGCCATCACCGAACTGACAAAGCAGCGCAGGGCGTGATTTACGCCCGCAAGACAAAAAGTGCGATGTCGGATAATAAGATGCGGTAAAATAAGGGCATTTATAAATGCGTGGAGTCAGTCCATTCAAGCGTTTCGTGTACAGCCAGTGTACAAAGGATGAATATACGCCACGGATGTCCTGGAATTTGGTAACATAAGGGGTGTCGTCAGTAGCATATGGAACACGCAACGCATGATAATCCTCTGATGAAAATTTGGGACCAAAAAAAGAATCAAGTACTTTGGTATTCCGATTTTGAACTTTTTGATTTTCATCCGTAGTTAAGACGTCTGGGCTTCGAATCGATTCCCATTCTGAACGCTGTTCTAGCTTCTCTTTAGAAACATATGATATGGCTCTTCTGAACGGAAGTTTAATTAGGCCACCTCTTCTTATCCGAATAGCCATCTTAAAACAATTAGATATAACTAACTACGAGTTCTATTTTTTTGTTTTATCTCCTCCAATCTATTTTCATTACAGGGTTAGGTTATATATTTTATATTTTATATTTTATCAGGGGTAAATCCGAGAGAGCTGTTTGGGAGCGAAAAAAAATTCGTAGATCACTAACAAAAAAAAAGTTTTAACATAAACACTTCCATTCTTCTCATCTGCCAACCAAACACCATGGATCCTCAATTCTTAGCAAGTTTAGAGGAAACTCTTAAACATATCACTGCTCCTAGTACCGAGGCCATTAAGTTGGCTTCTACTAAACTTCAAAATGAATTCTATACTCAGCCAAGGGTGGTCCCTGCATTGATTCATCTCCTTCAATCTCACCCTGACATTCAAATACGTCAGCTGGCTGGTGTTGAAGTTCGTAAACTTGTTACTGATTTCTGGGAACCTACAAAATTAACTGAACAAGAAATGACTTCTATAAAGTCTTCTATCCTTCTGTCTACTTTACAAGAGCAGAATCCTTTGGTTAGACATACTTCTTCCAGAGTTATCTCTTCTATTGCTAAAATCGATGTTGACGATGGTAAATGGAACGAATTATTGCCATTTCTTTATCAGACATGTAAATCTGTATCTGCTGCTGAACGAGAAGTTGCTGTGTATATCTTGTATACTCTTCTTGAAGCCGATGCAGAGTGTTTGATTGATGGCTCTGTTGACTTATTACATCTGTTTGCTTATACTATCAACGACCCAGAATCCCTTCAGGTTCGCGTTTCAACTGTTCTTGGTTTGGGAAAGGTCTCTGAGAATATCGATGCTACTTCTGTTAATTCCAAATTACCTCAGGATCAGAATCCAGTTGAATTATTCAGAGCCTTGTTACCATCAGCAGTCGAAGTTCTTAAGCAGGTTATTAGTTCTGATGATGAAAAATCAGCATTACAAGTGTTCGATGTTTTCAATGGTTTGTTAGTATGTGACTATGCACTTATATCTAAACACATGAAGGCTCTTATTGACTTTATGTTGAACAATATTGCGGCTGAAAAACAGCTTAGCGATGAAATGAGATTGCCTGCTTTACAATTCTTACTTACTGCTATTAGGTTCAAGAAGAACAAGATTCAAAACTTAAAATTAGGCCCCGTTTTGACTAATGCTGCTCTTCAAATTTCTTCCGAATCTTTTGATGAGGAAGACGAGAGCAATGATGACGATGAAGAAAATACTCCTGCTAAGCGCGCATTATTAATGATTGATGTTTTATCATCAAGCTTACCCCCTACTCAAGTTATGGGACCTCTGCTCGTTGCTTTGCCTCATTGTGCTAATTCGACAGATGCGTTTCAAAGACGTGCTGGATTCTTGGCTCTTTCTCAAGCAGTTGAAGGCGCCCCTGACTTTGTTGCCAATCAGATTTCCACCGTTCTTCCGTTAGTTGTTCAAGGTTTGCAGGACTCTAATCAAATGGTCAAAATAAGTGCTCTTATGGCACTTGCTCAACTGGCTGGCGAATTGCACGACGTTGTTGGTGAACACCACGAAGCCTTATTGCCTCTTGTTTTCGGTATTATGGATAATGCTTCAAGCTTGAAAGTTGGCAAGAGTGCCTGTCTAGCACTTGATGCTGTCTTGGAGACTCTTGAAGCTAATATCATCACTGACAAATACCTTCCCGAACTTATTCCCAAGTTACTTCATTTACTTGCTAATACTGTTGATCTCACCCTTAAGGGTTCGATTGTTGCCGCTATTGCATCTGCTGCCTTTGCTGCTGGAAGATCTTACGAACCATTTTTTGTTCCTACAATTTCGGCATTGGAACCATTTATTCGTGTGAGCGTGACGTCAGATACTATCACTGAAGAGGAACTTACTCTTTGCGGAATTACCCTTGATGCTCTCAGCGCTTTGGCTGGTGCCGTTGGTAAGGAAACGTTTAGACCTTATGTGCAACCATTAGTTGAAGCGGCCTATAAATGCCTTCAATCAGATCAAAGCCGTCTCAAAGAGTGTGGATTTATTTTCTTGGGCACTTTAGCAAAGATTTATGAAGTTGAATTCGCTCCATTCTTAGATATGGTTGTTCCTGCTATTTTTGCTTCATTTGAACAAGATGAGTTTGCTGGTATTGGTGAAGAAGATGAAGATGACGTTAATGTAGGCCAGGATGGAGATGAGGAAGATTTACTCAATAAGTTTTCCGTCAACAGCGCTTTGGCCATTGAAAAGGAAATTGCCACTGATACTCTGGGAGAACTAATTGTCGGCACCAAAGAACATTTCAACAAATACTTGGAGAAATCTATTGAATATTTAACTGATTTAGCTGAACATTTCTATGAAGGTATACGCAAGTCTGCATTGGTTGCTTTATGGAGAGCTTATGTTTCTTTCTACAAATTAACCCCCATCAGCCAACAAAAATGGGTTCCAGGATTTCCTTCAACTGTTGTGTTACCAGAACCTGCCGGTTCTTTGCTTAAAGTTGCTCGTGATAGTACTCTAAAACTTTTCTCTACTGAGGACGATCGTTCCGTTGCTACTGTTATCTGTGATCATATTGTTGATGCTATCCGTACCAGTGGACCAGTTGTGTTAGGAAATCAGGAAGAACTTGAGCAACTATGCAGTGAAATCATCCTCATACTTAGCAAGAGCCATCACTGTCAAAGTTTAGGTGAAGACGATGATGAGTATGATGGTGTTAAACCTGATGAAGATGAAGGCGATGGTGAAAATGCTGAATATGATGAAGTGCTCACTGATAGTGCCAGTGACGTTGTTGTTCAGCTTGCTGCTGCATTGGGCCCTCAGTTCTCTCCTCTGTTTCCAACTTTCTTTGGTCTTATTTCCAAGTACTGCACTAGTAAGAGTCCTCAAGAGCGGGCTTCTGGAGTCGGTTCGGTGGCCGAAGTTATCAATGGTTTAAGAGGTAACATCACTCAGTGGACTAAAGAGCTTATGCAACTTCTTCTTCACGCTCTTGGAGATGCAGATTTAGAAGTTCGAAGTAATGCTGCTTATGGAGTTGGTCTTCTTATCTTGTTCAGTGAAGATGCTCAAACATGCAAAAGTCAATATAATGTTGTGTTGCAAAAACTGCAGAGACTGCTTAAAAAGGTTGACAAGAAACACCGAAAATCTTTTGGGAAAGGTGATGAAGAAGATAATAGTGCTAGAAGTTTGGCCAATGCATGTGGATGTGTTGCTCGTATGAGCAGTAAGTATCCAGAATTAGTTCCTTTGAGTGAAGTTGTACCAGTATTGGTCAGCAGGCTTCCTTTACAAGATGGGTTTGAAGAAAATACTCCTATTTTTGGATTTATTCTTAAATTGTTTGAGCAACGCGAACCTTCCATTATCCAGCTACGGGCCGAGATTGTTCAAATCTTCGACCAAGTGTTCCAAAAGCAAGCTGAACTTGAAAAGGAAGAAGAGAACAAGAATGCCAAGGCAGGTGTTTTTATTAAGCCATTTGAAGATGACGAGATCAAGGCCAAAGTCATTGCTTTACTTCGCTTTTTAGAGCAAGAGCAGCCAGGTCTAGTATCATCTCATACTTCATTAGCCGCCGCCATTGCATAGATTTTATTGGTATATATATTTTTGTTTGTCTCTTTTTTCCCGTACATTGTCTCATATATTAATTACAGATTTAGAACTACTCTATTTTCACGAAAAACTCCATTAATTATAAATATTGGCGGGAATGGCAAATCCTCTTAAAACGTCCCCTACCCAAATATCTCTCGAAACGTGATGGTGGTGGCGATGGTATATTGATCATTTCTCGTCATCACTTGCCACCATCAAGCGAACGTAAAGTTACTCATCGTCAAACAGATCGGCAGAAGAAAAACGTTTCACTCTTTATTCATTATGGGCAATTCCAGCGCTACTCTCGCTACTCGATCAAGATCAACGGTGAATAGGCTGCTAAATGTGTCATCGATTCTTGTATTCACTGTGGAAGAATTTTTTCCACTCACAAATATCCATTCAGGGGTCCCTATGCAATGCATGCAAAATGCACCATGCACCGTTAATACCCCCGCCACCTGTGTGACTGACTCAAGGGTCAACAGAATATGCTTATATGGGAATGCGAGCAATCCGAACGCTGATAACCGACTACGCGGCTGGCGCAAAGTAAAGTGCGGAGAAACGTAAGGTAATTAGCATATGTGATTGTGGCCTATGAATCATACCCGCTTGGGAATATGGACTGGACTACTCACTCATACTTATCGGATAGAAGATGCATACGACCAAGTCGTCCACAATCCACTAGGCTGGATCTGATGCCAGAGTTTGTGTACTCCGATATCTCCAGTGCGATTTCGGCTGCATGAATGGAGGCGTAACAAGACGAAGGAGGACATGGAGGACGAAGTATAAAATACGCTACATAGCCCCCATTTGACAGGTTCGAATAAATATCTGATCTCGTATTTTTTTATAACTCCGATGTCGGATTGCGGTATAAAAGAAGTAGAAGACCCGGCCCTGGACCAACATTCCAATAAACATTCCTCTGCTACGATATCCCCCATAATGGCACTGCCCCTACCTAGCTTGACAGATTCTTCATATAATCCATATGATTATTCTCTCATACAACCTTCTTATGACAGCTTATATCCGCCCTCCTCTCCAGAAGGGTATAATAATATTCCCAGAATCACCGTGACTCCTGATGATTCATCACAGTCGCCGGAATCACTTGATGAATTACCTGGCTATTCTACTGGAGTATCAGTGCAAAAGGCAAGCACCAAGAGTTCTCCTCTGTTAACTTTAAAACTCGATAACGAGGCAAAGGATGGTTTTTTCTACCAGACTGGTGGGGTTATCACTGGATCGGTAGTTGTTAATCCCTACACAGATGTAGCAATTGATTGTGTGTTTGTGGATCTACAATTGGTCGAGTCGGTCAAACGATACTCTGATTATCCATCTACTCGGCTGGTGTACAGAACCACTATTGCCCATTTCAATCCGCCATTGACTGCATACCCATCAGATATGATTCTACAAAAAGGTCTGAGCTACACTTTTAAGTTTTCTCTACAAGTGCCAGAAACCCGTCCATTGCCAGCGTGCAAGTCCGGTTTACATTCCAAGTTGCCATCTTCCCTTGGTTCATTACCTGACAGTGGATCCTATAGTGCATCTTTTGGAACCGATGTTGATGTTTCGGATTCATCTGCTAACATATTCTACTGTGTTCGAGCCAGGTTAATGCAGACACCATTGAAAATCTTATCTCAACACATGGCACATATCTGGGTCATCTCCTGGAACGAGAAGTATGAAATTACTGATAGGGACAATTGTAGACGCTCAATATCTTCAATTGCATCTATTGCTCCTTCTTTTTCTACAAGCTCCAGTAGCAGCAGTAATAGTTGTAGTAGTGATGATTCACTATTGCAAGCATCAAAAATTATTACTAGCGGGTTCTTGAGAAAAGTTATTCTAGGAAATGCTGTTATTGAAGTCGAGAAACCACCTTCGGTTGATATTTTTTCAAACTCACCATCGTTTCTAACTTTGAAGATTGGATTTCGAACCGCAAACGGTATCGCAAGTCCACCTTCAATCAAATCAATCAACTTAAAAGCACTCTTAGTCACAAGTGTCTTTTCGACAACTAGTGATGGTCCGAATGCATCATCTTCGTCCCGGACACCTCTACATACGACTACTGATACAGTTCAGTTACAGAAGCTAGACACTTCAACTCAGTCAAGTTGGCAAATCTTAGACCTCTCTAGGTATCAAATCATTACTCAGATTCCTGTCAACATCCCCGAAGGAGATCTTCGCTTTGTTCCTTCCTTCAAGTCATGTTTTTCAGAGCGTTCTTACGAGCTAAGTGTTTCTGTTTCCTTTGAAGCCGGATCACCACTAGACGTCCGGGTCCCAATCAAGCTAGTATGTAAACGAAGAAGAAGTAACCGTGGATTGTATAAAGTCAACTCAAAGGGGTTCAACAGGAGATACTCGATTTCTTCAACAGATGGAGGTGACGGAGATGCTGATGATATGGACGAGGAAGATGAGAGCTATGAAGACGCGCCAATGTACACACTGCATTAGAGATATTTATTTTAGGGTTTTTGTTATAGATATATTTTTCCCTTTTTTTCTCCCCTCCTGTCTGACTCCGTCCAGACCTGTAGCTTGTTTCTCTCGTTTGCAGGCTTATGTTTCTGAAATGATAAGTTGAATTTAATAAATTTTTTTCTGAAAAACAAAACATAAACAACAGCATCAAGCTGTCGATCGGACCCTGCCTGAACTGCAGATCTTCAGCCGTTCTGTCTTTCTTCCCGATGGAGATATCGTATAAATAGACTGGGCCTAAAGAGCGATCTGAAAGTGCTCAATCAGATGATTTAAGCCAGGCTAACGAAGTCAAGTTATTGGCGGGATGAGATTGGCGGCCTAGGTGACTGGCGTGTAGGTCTCATCCAACGAGATGGTCATAACAGTAATATGGCTTTTAAAAAAAGTCCCTGGTTCGCCATTTTCAGACCAGTTAGCGACTTGTACACTTTTAAATCAACGTTCGAATTTTGATAGTGAACATAAGCTCTCTTGCCCTACGAGCCTGCTAGCCCTCCGCGAAGCGGAGCAAACGGGTCTGGGCACAGCCCAGCCGCCGGAGGCAAGGACCAGCTGTGTTAGAGCACTGAGGCTGCTCCAAGTACTTGTCCCCGCACATCTGGGTGCTAACCGTGGATAGCATCCAAATGTAGCTCTCCCATGATGTCTATTAATCATGTTATATTTCGTTACTTGACTGGCTGGGTTTGTTTTGTCCCGATGTTCCGTGACCAAAACCCCTTGTATATGTTCATGCCAATATACAACCCATTCAGGAGTAGCTATCCATCCACGAGATGTGAACTAAGCCAACTTCCAATTTCTAGCTATTTATTGCCTAGAGCGTAGAAGTTGAGCCAATGTTGTCAGATGCTAACGCCCTGCCAACCGCTGTCGCGCTTCTTTCTCCTTTTCCGCTGTCGTGCTTCTGGATTATATTATTATTCATTATTATATTATTCATTATTATTTGGTTCCTTGGCATAATATCTAAACTTCGGAATCATGCCATTTCTCAATTCCATGGCCTGATCTATTGTCTATCTCTTTATTATAAATAGCCATGTATTCTCACTATATCTCTTTTCACTCCTCAGTCTGAAAGAGATACTTGAATTCTATTTACTTCAATTTATCTTTTACTTTACTTACTTTTACACCTCTCTCCAATTTCTCTACTACTGTAAGTTGATCACTTACTCAATGACTCTTCAAGAGTTAACAGGTTATTATTAATTCATAGCTTAGGCTACTAAGGGTACTGACAGAACTGTGTCTCGTGATCTTCACGTGACTACAGTCGACATGACCTCTTATGCAAATAAAGGTCCTCACAATTATCTCTTTCAGACTCTTGTCAGACCTGAATTATATTAACCTATATTGAGTTGAACGATGGTTGACAAAAATTTTTTTTGGCTTCCATTCCTCTTGGGATTTTTTCACCTTGCTAATATTCATGAATATGTTTTTCTATGAGGCAATTCCCCTTTCCCCTGTCGGCCGACTGATCAGTACCCTTAGTAGCCTAGGAATTCCAATTGCGACAAGAAAAATTGACACTTGGAGAGATTAACTCTGAGCGAATTTTTGAGGAGAGTTTCAAGAATCTGAAGGATTGCCGTAACATGAGAATCATGGTCTGGAGTAAAAATGATAATGTCGTCAAGATAGACATAGCAAGAAACACCGATGAATTCAGCTAAAACGGAATTAATATAAGCTTGAAAAGTACTAGGGGCATTTTTGAGACCAAATGGCATAACAACCCATTCATATAAACCTCGAGACGTGATAAAGGCAGTTTTCCATATATCGGATTCCCGAACACGAATAAGATGAAAAGCATCTTTCAAGTCAAGCTTAGAGTAAAACATTCTAACTCTAAGGCGTGATATGATTTCGTCAATTGAAGGCAAAGGATATGAATTGGTGACACAAGATTTGTTAAGATGTCGGTAGTCAACAACCAGACGGAAGGACTTATCCTTTTTGGGAACGAAGAAAACCGGAGAAGCAGCAGACGAAGTAGAACGACGTATGAAACCTTTAGCAAGCGCATCATCAAGATAAGATTTAAGGATCGTATCTTGAGCAAGACTGAGAGGGTAGATGCGGAACT